>JAQGAE010000947.1:0-27607 GCA_034696685.1 Julus scandinavius | reverse complement strand
TCTTTCTCATCTTTTTTTTGCCAAGTGAGAAGATTTGCCCAGAACGTTGTGGAATTTTTCTAGGGGCAGCGAAATTTCGGTTAAGGGGAGCGCCGCTCCCCCTCGCAACCCCCTAATTACGCCACTGGACTATTGTTCTATGAAATTTGGCGTTTACATAACGCCAAATTTCATTTAAATCGAAACATTTTTCACGATGTTGTGATTTTTTTAATTGGTTCTTCGTTTTTATGACTCACAGTGTATATATGGATTGTATACAATAACACAGCATAATCACATTAGAAATGTGGGCACACATGGGCATGAACTTGTAAACATTTCATGTTCATACCTGTTCAATTTCTGCTATGTTTATATTTGCGCACATACATATACTATATGGAGTCTGGAGAATATCATACTATATATTTTGAAATATATGAGGCATAATATGACGTACTTTAATAAGGCTATACAAAAATTGTACACCAGGGACGAATACTGTATGGTATCTTAACCAGTCTGGAGGCCATTCCCTTGATTTCTAGAAACAACTGGTTAATAATAGAAATTACTTTTAAAACTTCCATTTTGGCTTTGATTACGTTCGTGAAGATTTATTTTCAAACAATTAGTTTTTTTTTACATAAAGCTGGGAAGTTATCCACCGAACAATTAACAGGGAATACCTCGTGATGCATGCGAAATATGAAAACGAAATGGGACAAAAACAAAAAATTACCACACTTCCGGATCAGACTTGTAAAAATGCCTTGGCATACTAAGTTATTTTGGAAAACTTAACTAAGTACACAATTTCTGGATTGTGTGAACAATTATGGAAATTCCAAAAATTGAAATAGTCCAAAATATGAAAATCCAAAAGCCTTAATATGGTACTTTAATATGCATGGGATAGACAAAATAACCTGAACACTTGTCTCCTTCCGCTGAAGTAAACATTAATGTTTTTCCCTTTCTGTGTGGCTCGATGAACGTGATGGCTCAGTGGTGAATTTATGATCATTTTTTGCTCTGTTTCGCAACAGGTATTCGCATTCGACCGTCCCGTGCATGGCATACATCAGTCATAGGTGTAGTCAAAAATTAATAAGAAAAGCAAAAAAATGGAGACTTATGAAATATTTTTTTCTCGTTTAATCGTACAAAATTCTCCATGACAACAATCATCCACCTGTGAGGAATTTCAGGTGAAATGATATTAGCAAGAGGCGAATTCTCTATTTACCAAAAGGGGGAAACGCCTAGACTTCAACCATGGGAAATTTCCTTGAGATCCATACCAAGTTTACCACTAATTCGGCGTTATTCTTGGGAAAATCTGTGAGAAACTGATATATGATAATATGTAAACAGAAACGTAGCAGTTGATTGAACACAAAAGAAAAAAGACAAGTTTGTAAAGTAGGAGATTGCGACTCATCTTCCCTCGTGAATCAGCATCAAATTTAATGAAAGGATTCGTTGCTGTCTTACAAAAAACTTTTTCAAATTTAAAGTAAAAAATTTTACCAGATGACAGACAGTTGCCAAAAATCGCAATATCGAGGTGTGGATAGGAAGTTCGGCTGGTACAGTGGCCCAGAATACCTCGACGATGAATTTATCAAATGCCAAAAAAATATGACAAGAAAAAAAGTTTGTCTAAACGAAGAAACTTTAAAAAACAATAAGCCAATTATGAGAAAAACTTATTGTTTTCATAATTTATGTGGAATGCATGCAGCGCTTATCTTCCTATACGCCATGAGCTAGACCGTGCAATTTCTGCATGATTCATTTTTTGATGAAAAAAATGTTTATTTGACCTATTTGAATGGCATTCTATGGTCCTAAACCATATTTCACAAACCACCGGAAAACATGATCAGAATTTTTGGATAATATTACTGGATACTTGAATATGAATGGGTACATGGTACCCAACCCATCTAGCTAATTAGCTGTAATGTGGATATGTGATACAATTCGTTGATTAAGATTTCGAACTTTGACACATTTCCCCATAACACGAACCGGGATCATAAACTTTGACAAGAAATATATAGGAAAAGGCTTTTTGGACATCATGATAAATTATTTTCGGTCTAATGTCAAATTACATTTTTTTGTGTGCTAACGGTGAAATTTTACTAAAAAACCGAATATCCTAAATCTCCAACCAACAAACGATTTTGAAATACAATTCATTTTACAATGTCCTACTTCGCTATTTTCCCATAAAACTATACAATGTACAATGCTACAAATTAAAAATAAATTTGGGGAATTGTAAAATGGAGGTTGCCCAATGTACTTTGAAGGCATTTCTTAAAATCGATATATTACTGTAAAATGGTTCACAGTTAAAAAAAAATTATGTTAAATGTTTAATGATGTTGGGTGTCGATCGATATCCTTAAAATTGATATTTCACCTTCCGTTAATCTTGGGTATATTGACTTCCACTCATCTATACCACATTGCATTCTATTGCTGACAACAAGATAAGTTGAATTAAGCTAACCTAACAAGTGTTTGGATTTTTCTATGTGCTACAAAACCTTCATAAGTTAAAATTACACTTTCAGTTTATTATGGAAATATCTGCTATGCCATAAATGTCTAAAATCATGCTATGATCATAAACGGCATACATATACTGTATTTATTCGTCTATATTTAACAGAAAACATCTTGACATATACAGTATTATTAAATGAAGTGTGAAGATGGCATACACTGTTTATTGACATACAATATAAGGAAAGTGCGTATATATGAAAATTGCAGTATGCAGTTTCTGCTGCATTTCCACCAAGGAGCAACTATACAAAGTTCAAATAATTCAAATTATTAATTTGACATCCAATTCATTAATATTTCACTTAATGCCATTATATGTCCAAGTCTGGAAAATGATACATGGTAAATAAATGGATATGCATATACAAATAAGATTTATGGTAAATGCTATATATGGACATATCAGAAATTGGACACATACCTATAAGTATGCAAACTGCATGATAGTTTTATGCATAAATATACTGCATATATATACTGTGTATATACATACATTATATCTGTTGTCCATAATTATACAGTTAGCAGGTTAATTTCTTAGCAGTCACTTAGCAGGGTTCTGTTTTTCAAATCTTAAGTGTTTACAGGCATAAATTGAATAAGACAACATGTTTACATATTTTGCAAAGATGATTTACGCTCACCAAAATGGCGTAACCACCTCCAAAAATAAATTGTTTCAATACCAACCGAGTTGATTTCCAATTTTATTGCGGAAATAAACAATGGATTGAACGAAAGTGATCTTTAAGCGAAAGTTAAATGACGTCAGATGTACTTAAATTTGTAAATATAATTGCACTTTTAGAACAATGTCTGCCCTTCATCCCTGAACCAGATTGCTCCGTTTTCCCACACTGCAGTGTGCGCACGATACATGGCGTGTTACTTATTTCTGCCAATAATTATGCCAATTAGAAATAATCCTTATTTTGGTGATTGCAGTCTTGAAACAATGAACCGGTGCAAAGATTTCTTTTCGGAACCTAGTTTTCAAGAATCCAGTAAACTTGGCAGAAGCCAGACAAGCGTGAATACATTTTTTGCAAATTTATGGAACTTTATGGAAATTTGGCCACCTGTATACAGTAATTGGTAATTAAATCTAATGTGTGTATCCATACATTTATTTTTGACATTCAATTCCAAAAAAGCAATGGGAATAGACGGGTTTAAAAGTTACTCAGGCATGTTATATCATTGTCCATATTTGGAATAAATCATGGACATACATTTTTGCTTAATTTAAGTGTGAATATGGCAAATACAGTTTTTTGAAATGCAGTAATGTCAAGTGTGTGTATATGCACATTGTACTTATAGACAGAACAAAAATTGGACATTTCTGGAAGCACTTGTATATGGCATATACAGTGAATGTTCATATATATCCACTTTTTATATCCAATATCCATATGTTCATTTGTGGACAAAAATGTGATTTATACACAAATATATGCCCATTTTCTGTAATGTATATATTGTATACAATGCATGTGGCATGAGCGTAAGTTCATAATATACAGTATTTTATAATACAATAATAAAATATTTTTTAATTCGTTCTGAATGTTTAAGAATAACTTATCGAAATAACTTTCCCAAATACAGAAAATACAAATTCAAACTCCGCCTTGATCTTGCACGTTCCACTTTCATATTTCACCAAGTTTCCATTCAGTTTTATGGTTTGACCAACCTGGTATCAAAACTAACCGTCTCAGATCACGAGGTTTGAGGAAAACTAGAAATGCTCTAGATGTCCGATAAAAAACAAAAGTTGAAAACAACTGGGAAAACATAATTTGTTAATTCTAAACGCATATGCATTGTGAGACTCACCCAACCTGGCAATGGGATTAAAGTTTTTGGATGTGGTCGTATTTTTTGGTAATTTATAATAGATGTGAAGAGAGGAAGGAGAACGGTCGAGGCCGATTTTTAGAGGAACTATCATGGCATTTGCCTGGAAACAACTGTGGAAAACCACGAAAACCACAGTCATGGTAAAGCCGATCTGGGAAGACTAGCGGGGACATGTGGCGATGTCTGTCATACAAGGCCGTATATTTTGGGGGATGGGTGGGGAATCTTGTTTTTTTGCGTTTTTTTTTTTTTAATATAAAAAGGCAATTTTTTGCATTAAAAGGGCAATTTTTTTGCATTAAAAGGGCAATTTTTTTGCATTAAAAGGGCAATTTTTCTGTTTTAGAAATGCAATTTTTCTGTTTTAGAAATACAATTTTTCTGCATTAAAGGTGCGATTATGTTTGGTAAAAATGCAATTTCTATTTCACCTGGGCCCATTTTTGACGCTGCCGGGAGCTGCAAAATACTGGCGATCCTAAATATACGGCCAAAATAGTCCACCTCAATATTCTGGACCATATTTCCCCCAAAATGTGATGATACAGCTTTTCGCCGACAATTTTCCCATCTCGCTGACAACCCATTATCATAGGTTACATCAAGTTCATCTATAAAATTAAAAACATTCTAATATAAAATTTTATCGACAAAATGGTTTTTCACCTTTTTATTTTAAAAATTATTCACAAACCATAAAACGTAATAACTTTTACTCACAAATTTACTTTATACTATTGGGAATATTGTGCACAGTGTTGAAAATATTTTCTTATCACTAAAATAAGAAAAATAATTGAAATAAAACTACTCTCCATATTACCCCATTCCTCCTGCGCGCAGGAGGAATGGGACGCATTGCAGGAGGATTGGGACACTGTTTGTAAAACGAAAATACCAAGGATTTTAATAGGAACATACTTTCCATTTAAGATTTTTTTACGAAAAATAACGAACTATTGAAAATTAACTAACATTGATGCAAAATGTGTAGATTTCCCGTAATTTTGATGTTCCTCCACACAGAAAAGGCTGGGAAAGCTTCAGAATGACAAACTTTTGTTACCATGTTTATGACTCGTGTACCAGTAAATCTAAAACTCACGGTAGTCTCCTTTCTTTGCAAAAAATACATTTCAGCTTCTTCGAGTTCAAACACATTATTTGTCATGGCAAATCTCACCGACACAAAATCACCAGCTCTAACGTCAAACAAAAAAAAGAACCGTTGCACGTGCTAAGACCTCCGGCACGTGCTAAAGTTCTAAAAGCAAAAAATGCATCAAATTCCAGCAACAGAGACTGTCCCATTTCTCCTGCACTATTGTGTTCTAATCCTTCTGCCACTAGGTATTTGTCACACATCATAAGATAAGGACCTGGCAGATTGGTGTGAAACATCTAATGACATCATAACCATCCTAACTGCTATTGTTGTACTTAATTTGAAAACGTTTCCTCTATAAACAATACTTTTACAAGAGTTTAATATTTTAAGTACAAACGTACTTTTTGGTAGTGAAATCACACTTTTCCTTCCCATATTCTTGAGTTTCATCAGAAGTCCACCGTGCCATCTAGACACACAAGTGTAAAACTTTTTTACACTTTCAAATTTTAAATTATTGGCAATGTCCCATTCCTCCTGCGTCCCATTCCTACCCACTCGCCCCAATATATCTTGATAAATACATGTAGCTAACACAACACAAAAACACTGCCTTCGTGTTATATTTATTCAAGCAGTTCTTTAGTAAGAATATTCCGATTTTAAAAAATATTTCCCAGTAACCTAAATACATTCTAAAATATTATTCGATACATTTACACCACACAATGCGATGCGCAATCATGCACCAGTTAATGTCGGAAATACATTCTTGTAAAACGAACTCACTATTGTTTATAGTCGCACATGTATAACTGGGCCATATGATGCCGTCTTGGTATGCTTTTATTAACTTAATACACATGTATGAAGGAACACTTACACTTCTAACATTCCTTTGTAATGAAAATGTTCCATACATTTGTATGATCAGATACGGACATATGTATATGGTCATATACATTGATGAATAATTTAAGACCATGTTTTTTCCAGTATACATGAACGCGTAAAAGGACAAATGTTTTAGAAGATATCATATTTGGTAATAAGGACAACTTATATGGGGCATAACTTGGCATATATGGGCATATTTTTGGGATATTTTACGATAATTTTTTTCCACCTTGAATCTATCCATATATTTGTACATGTAAACACTAATAAATGCAAGATTTTTGGAACAAATTACTTTTATGTACTGTGGGTTCAACACCCCCTGGTGGCGTATGAGCCTTTAGCATTGCATCCTTAATAATGCGGTACCACGGGCTTAAATGAATTTTCAATTGTTTATCGTGAAGTTTGGATAAAGGTGTGCGAGTTGAAACTTGACACACCTTAATAACTAGCACAAAGCTGTAGTTGAGGTCAAATCGTACAAATACATGTATGTTATGCACATATCATCAGATTAGTTTAAACGGGCGTTGCCTGTATTACATTAGAAATAAACGAAGTGAGATGCCGACTAAGAAAGATAAGGTCTAATACGATATTCACGAGTTGCAAGAACTTTTAAACTATAAGATCAACTATGTTTGTACGTTTTATGGAAGTATTTAACATGTTTTTGCTACTGGTTTTTAAATGAACACTTTCTTCACAGATCCAATGTTAATTACAGGAACACATTTTAAGTTGGGTTGAAAACTTTTATCATCCCGGGTGAAAAAAAAACTATACATAATGGCATAATGTATGCATGAAAATGTGCATATATGGACAAACAAAGAAAATAGCAAACAAATTAGATGTTTCCAACATTGGGCATAAATGTACACACATGTCCATATATGGCATTTTATTATATACATGTAATTTATCACATAACGATGTAAGCCCATATATGGTAGATGTATTTCCCTATTATATACATGGAATATTAATGTATTTCCTTTGTATGTTCATGTATATATTCACGATCAAAACTTTGCCATATTATTCCTTATACATGTATTTGGTTATTTATGAGCATAAATACTCCATAAATGTTTGAAAGCAAACATGGCAACATAAATCCATATATGTATGGAATAAAACACGTCTTGCTACAAGTTTAAATACACCATTTATTATACTTATGCACCAGATGCAAAACATGCCAAAATTTCCACACAAAATTAATTTTGTTCTCCCGGGGCAGATTTAATAAAATCTTTCATTTGGGTTACATTGGGTTCAAGCATATTAATGTCCACCAGAGGATCCTTGAACCTGAAATTTCTCTATATAAAGTACAGTGCCGAATAGGCGCCAAACCTCTTCAAGATGGCCGTCACCTGGTGTCAGTGGAAGCAAGCTCCTTAACGGGAAGAAGGGATAATCCCATCCCCTGACACCGAAAACTGGGTGGGAGGGGGATATTTGTTGTTGCCCGCGCTGTCATGCTCCACATGGGAGGAATGGCGGACAAACAAACAGGTCTTGAAGCGCTCCAACTGCTTTCATGCAAAAAATATAAAAAAAATAAAGAAGGTTTCCTCCCTTTTTAAGTTTTCCTACCTCACTTGATGCACGTCCACCGTGCGATTCGGATCACACTTAAGTCGTCAGCTCACCTTTACAGGTGGTTTCCATATCAAAACGTGCACACATCAGTTGCAAGGGGGCGCCACTATCGTATTCGAAAAGAGGCGCACATATCAAGAGTCCACCGATGTTACTGGCATCAACAAGGTTGAGAGAGAACACATATACAAAAATTGCCTTTGATTTGTGGTTGAACTCGAGGACAGATCCGGGATTTACAAACGCGATTGTGCTCGAATTTTCCCGCCATGTCTGAAAGTGCCTAAACTCCTGCCTTCCTGTTATTCTGCTTCAGCATTGTCTGTTTTCTTGGCCTTTGCCAGCCATGTCACCGCACTCAGGAACTAGCGGGATGTTTGTTTGTTTGTTGATCTTAATTCCTCTGGCGTTTGGCCAAGGTAAGTTATGTTTCATGTTTTGTCTTTTATTATTTTTGTGTAAATCGTGTCATGGCGGTAATGATACTTAGCGCGGGAAAATTATACCAAAATCGACCAAGTTTCCAAGTTTTGCAGGAATGGTCACAGAAGTATACAAACATTCTTAAAAAAATGGATGAAATCACTATATTTGTTTAAGAAAATTGTTAAGTGATATGTTTACACAATTCTAGGATTCACATTTCTCTGCCATTTATTTCATGTCCCTACATGAAACGCAAACTACCATGATCGAAATGTAGTCTTTAAAGTTGGCAGTGGTTTATTATTAATGGTTAATTATATATGATACCTACATGCATGTAAATGGATAAATTATCATATACATTGTATGATCATACCTCCAAAAGTGCCCAATTTGGGATACGATTTTTGTCATATACGGGACCAAGGCCTTATATGGCATCACATTTTTTGGGGGATATGGTCCAGAATCTTGAGGTGGACCATTTTCGCTATATTTATGGGCCATTATTGCCCCAGGTGAAATAGAAATTGCAGTTTTACCAAAGAAAAATCGCACTTTTAATGCTAAAAAATGAGCAGAAAAATCACGCTATAAATTCAAAAGTGCAATTCCTCTTTTAAATTTTGCAGATTCGGTTTGAAATTTGCAAAATTTCTTGAATTTCGGGGAGAGGGGGATTTATCCCCAAGATCCATCCTCATGTATACGGCCTTGTATTGGACATATTATGGCTTATATGGTCCTTATAAAAATGGTATAAAGTGTATTCATGCATGTACTATATTGTTCAGGAAAAAAACATACAAAGGCTGACAAATTAACAATATTATACCGTATATGGCACTTGCTGTATGTTGCATATATTTTATTTTCGCCCAATATTTCACTGAATCCGGACCTGTCAGAATATACATAGTACCCATTATGCAAATATCAAATTTGCTATACATTTGTCAGGCTTCATATGTGTAATGCGCATGTTTTTTTTTAAAAAAAATAGTTCTATTTCATAAAATAATAGCACGTTTATAGGCGAACGTATTCTGAACAACATTCATATTTCAAATTCTGAATAAAAAATAATACGTATACAATGGGTTGTGAAAATAGTATTAATCCATTATGGTTTCATAGTGCGTGCAAACTGCAAGTTAGGAAATATTATGGAAATAAGACCACGTTATAAAAACAGCTAATTCCCGCGCAAAATACAGTAAAATACATGTTACCAGGACATGACAACTTGTGTTGTGAGCAAGAAGGGTGCCAATTTGGCACCACATTACCAACAATACGAGGGCTGTACATAAAGTACCCGGCTATTAGTAATGACCACAGTAGTCTCACTATTGTTGAAAGAGTTTCTGGAACACCTCTTTGGGAATGAAGTCCAGCACGACCGTTGCTTCCTTATAACATTCTCTAGACCTGTGTTTTTCAACTTGTGTTCCGCATAAGTTTAAAGGAGGGAAATAAAAATATTTTCAATACAATAATTGTTAGTAAATAACATCCAAAATGTTCATCGGAAAGCAGATTATTTTTTCATTATTTCATTGAAAAAACTGAGAGAAAATCTGTTAATGGCTCCCTATTGAGTGTGCCGCAAAAATTTTAAGCATTATTTTGCAACAAAAAAAATGAGTTGAATAAGGTTGAAAAACGCTGTTCTGCACTCAAATGGGTGCCCTTTCAGCTGGACAAACAGCCAAAAATCACAAGTAGCCATGATGGGAGAGTAAGAAGCCCGAAGAATCACAAGAGTATATTGTGTAGGTACAATTCAGCTGATTCAGTATCCTACAGAAAGCAAAGTTAACACGAGGATCCAGCCTACCTGTCATTAAATGACTTCAAGGCCACATCTGCCCTACACTATTCACTGTGAAGTGAACAAGTTGCAGCCAAGGAAGACTGGAAGAGATGGTTGGCGGTTAAAGATAATCGCCACCTTTTGGTGTTGTTGTTACAGTTTAAGATAAAAATAATAAGTGTTGTGAACAAAATTTGGAATATTTAGTAGAGTGGGGCTGGAGGTGGGAGGCACTGTCAGATCAGGGGTACCCTACAGTATGCAAATGCCATATGGTGGTGGGGAGGGGGCTCGTACCCAATTTCAGGAGAATGCTCCTATGTCAGTAGCGACTTAGACATCATTGTTAGATTGATTTCTACTAAATTTCGACGTTCGCCAGGAAAGCTATTCCATCGTCTAATCGCATGCAAAAAGAAGGACCAATAGTAAGCATCCATCTTGGCCCATGAAAGTATTAACCAGAATTCAACCTAGAGCATTGTCTTGGTGAAGCGGCCGAGTTGCTGCTCCAACTCATACCTAGCATCTGATTCAGACTTTCTTAGCCAAATACAGGAGTGTTATATTGGGAGAGTACATGCACTCTAAGAAATATTGGAGAAAATAAGTGTTTATGAAACATCCATTGGTATTAACATATTGAGTTGCATGTGTTTTGTTTTTGTGAGTTGTTTCAAATACCAAGTGTTGGTGGTTTACACAAAATGGAAATTTAAACACCTTGATAGGTGCTTAAGTTTCGATTTGATGGGAGTATGAGAAATAAAAGGAATGATATGTCTTGCCAATATATTCTGAATCAGATGCGAGGAATGAGCTGGATCATGAACTTGGCAGCAGTATACCATGACAACCAGCAGTTCATTCCTTGCATCTGATTCAGACTTTCTTGGTCAAATACAACACTCCTGTGATTCTCCAGGAAGGTGATTGGGACATCAGGCCTTCAGGAATATAATTATATTTTGATCAGCCAAAGGTTGGAGTCTTTTTATATGGACCTGTAAGGAAGGACATATTCTGATTATTAATTCAAAGACCAAAATTTTTTTTTTCAAATCAATTTCTAGCAGTTTTAAAGCACATTTACCAAACAAAGGAAAAAGTACATGCACCACAATTGTAGATTCTTGCGATCTACTTTCCCATAATTTGGCTGTTCAACAAGAAAGTTTAATACAATCAATATCAGTTAGGCTTAATCGGAGAATAGGCTATAGTTCTGGGAATGGAATTTATATTCAATCACAATAATTATATAGATGTGTGAATTTCGCAGCCTGCTTTTTCGTAAAAGTGAAATGAAGCAGGTAATTATTTTGATCAAATTTTCGCCCAAAAAACTAAATTGCGAGCTATTATAAATAATGATGCCAATTTTTATAGTGAACTTTTTAACGAAAAAGTTTAATGTCCATACAAGTTCATAAAGGGACTGTGTTATGGGGGGAAACGTAAGATTTTTACGGTTGACTCGATATAAAATTGGTATTGCATAAAAAATAGTTTGAAATTGCTGCAAAAACTCAGCGAGCATAGCATTTTATTTGAGAAACTTCATAGGGTAAATTAAGTATTAAAAAAATGTTTTCAATGTGAATTTGCAATGCTTACCTATATGTTATGTATCATGTGTATCTGTAATATACAAAATAATACAGTAAATATAGTATGAATAATACTATATGGCAACACCATGGACATACAGGATATACAATTTGGATGCATGGCTACATATGGATGATCATGGTCAAGCATTATCATCTATGATAATTTATGGACCAAAATGATACCATATATGGGTATGTGTCCATGCATATAACCTCACTTCCTATTACTATATTTAATATATGTGCCATATTCATGCTTTCAGCAATACATTCATCCAGATATATAAGGAATATAACAACTTATTTCATACAAATAACAATGTATGAAACACAATATGGCCTTCCTTAATGACATAAATATAGAAAATACAGGTTTTACCCAGATGGAAGAATTATATAAAGTCCTTGTCTTATATATTTGATATTTTCCATTGTTTATAAAGAATTGTGGGTATATTTATGGAATATGTTTGCCCAAAGTAATACAATTAAAGTACACATACCATATATGGACTTAACAGAAAGTTTCACACAATCTACGTGCATACACTCGAATGTAGGGTCATACATGGTCATAGACGACCTTGATATTTACGACAATTTATAAACAAAAATGCTGTGTATGGGTACTGTATACATGTCCAATTTCCGATATGTACCACATGTCATTTCCCATATATTGTATTTACATATGTATATCCGTATACAGCATGTGACATATATAATAGATTTGCTGCTGTACATTTATGTAGTTATTTACAAGTGCAAGATTTTCCACTTAAGTGGACTGCTTTTGCCATATCAAATATGAGAAGATAAACAACTCCACACGTGTGACAGCACACGAGTGGCATAACAAATAGTATTATTTTCCGCCATGAAATTGTTATGTAAATGAATTCCTTATCACAAAGCAGGCAAAGAATCCGGATCAGACAACAAGTATTTATGCAATTCATTTTTTTATGGCTATAGTCGATTAAGAATATGTATAGAGGCCTGCAAATCATTTAGGTCAAAACATTTGAACAAAAGACAAAATTAAACATTGATCGAAAACTCATTAATTCTAGTTAAAGTGCGAATTGAAACAAATCTAAATTAATGGAAGTTGTTGTATTTTTTTAGGAAAAAGGTTCAGTGTTTCCATCCTGAAATAAGATCAAATGATCATAGAAAAGATTTCGCACAGTCTTTTTTCCCCTTTATCAAAATCTGAATGGAACAGTGTTGTTTGGGGTAACGGTTATTTCTCACATTTTTATCTAGGTCTAATTTCATAATAAGAAATGGAAGTTCCCGTCACTGAATCACTGATTTGGAACAAAAATTACGCTTAGAATTTATCAAGTTCTTGCTTATCATAGCTAACATTGCAGCAGGAGGCAAACAATGCAAAAGCAAGAAAAAATGTATTCAATCAATGAATAATCGGGTAAAACTTTTGTAATTTCTTTAAATAACCTTCTAACTTAGCAACACCCTTGTCCATATTGCAATGATCACCACAACTACCCGCGTGAAAAAAAATATTATTTGTTGAAAACATTGGTATCCATATATGATATTTTTCTAGTGGCATATTATGAGAGAATATATTTTTGCTAAAAGTGTGAAATTGAAACATAAAAGAACATAACCAGAGATTGAAGACAGAAGATATATATTTTTCCACCTGGTAACAATTTATAACACCATGACTATATACAAGGGTGTGTTACGCTTTCATTTGTAAATACCAAGTTCCCATAACCTAATATTTGTATTATTGTCATAAAGCGATGCATAATCAAACGCCATTCATGCTATCTGAGTTTGAACAACAAACGCGGTCATCAATGAAAAATCAAGTAAAGATTAAAGATTAAATATGCAAAACAAAAATTCGGGTTTGATATACAGCTGAAATGGTCCACGGCATAAGTATGTTACCTGTGCCTTACAATATAAGACATGCCAGATCACATCACAGGGTAACCATAAGGAAGGGGGTCAATTTTTGGAAAACAGGATTTACACGAATTTTACAAAAAAAAATGTATACTGTATAAATATTTACTAAAAATAACGTAAGCACCTGGATGGAAAAAGTATATATATAGGCACATGTAAATGTGCAGTCTTGCAATATCTGATACGCTCCCGGATGGAATTTCATATCATACATTTAGGACTAAAATGCCATTTAAGGACATACTGTATACTCTTATTATCCACATGTATAAAACGTATGCCTGCACATGTACAGTGTATATTGAAATAAATTAATGGAAATTGTGGGTATATCAGCAATAAAACATGTGTGCACTTACATGATCGTAAATGCCCCATGAACGTCCATATTTGACTATATATTAAAAACCCTTAGTGTGCACAATTTTTGTTTTCATATTTTAGGATGAAAATAATAACAAAAAGCATTTGAACACTATTTTTTATGAACACTGTCATAAAGTACAAAGATTCAAAAAAGGAACAAAAAGCGTGAAAAGGTCAATGCCTGCAGATTCCACCGGTAAGTATTACCATCTCAATTCTCTTTGATGTCAAGGATGTCATTGTCAGGGAAAAATTCCCTAACAAATTCACTATAACAATACCATCTCGCAATTGATTTATGAGCAAAATATAGCTTCCTTCGAGTATGAGAATGTTCAATGAAAAGTATACGTCTTTAACCCATATTTCGACAAGAGTGGTCGTTATCCAACTATTTTTATGCTTTTTGGATAACTGTCTGAAAATGATGTGAAGCGTTACCGGACACCACATTTCAGGTGCACATTATGCTATTACGAACGTTATATGGGTCAATGTATGGATAATGACAGTCAAATTTAAATTTTTACAAAATTAATGTACAATACTTAGTGACAAGATAATTTTTTTATTCGGAAAATGCTCAATTATTTCCCAAAGTCTTATCATTCGTTTACTACACCATATCCAGTGCGACTAACTGCTATTAAACACTTAAGCTTTGAAACTCAGTAAAATTGTTCTTAAACTGTTTAGCTTTTAACTCAGTAAAATTGTTGTTCACCAGTTAACTTAGATAATCTGTCGTTGAACATTTAAGCTGTCAAAGTTAGTTAATTAGCAGATTAACTATTAAACTTAGTTAAATACTTAAGCTGTTAAACTTATTTAAACAGCTTGAGTTGTTATACTTAGGTAATCAGTTGTGCAATAGCTAAGTTGTCCAAGTTACCTAATATTGATCAAGTCATTGTTAAAATTGATGGAATTTTGTGTTGCAAATGTACACATTCTATATATCCAATTCAAATCTATTTATTGATAAAATACGTTATGAATTGATGGTTGTGTTAATTACATGCCAAACGTTTAAGGAACACCTAACGCATGTTCCTTGTGTGTCCATCTTTGCGCTACATACATAAATCATTCTAATATGTTAGTCAAAAACATGCATTTCCACGTCCCATTTTAGTGAAGCGACTTATACTTTATGAGTAAAGGAACTCGGTACTTCCTGGTGCGAGGTATCCGTTATTCCACCTCCGTTACTAATCCACACTTTAAAGTTGAAAATCTACCCATGAACGTTTATGAAATTCTTTGTAATTAAATTTTCAGAAACTCACATTTCCGTATATCTAATTTTTAACAGTTATACCAAGTGAAGCATGGAAACTCATAAGCCATGCTGCTTTGGTTTTTACATGACAATGGCGAAAGTAGATTCTAACATTCCTCATAGATAATTAGACAAAGAAGCCAGAGTGCGCCTCTGAATTCTGATGACATTCAAAAATATGTTTATTAAAACTATTCTCCAATTTGTTATATAAGTCAATTGCTATGCTTGTATCGTGCATTAGTAGTATTCCAAATCTGGACATCCACGTGTGCTTATTTGGCACAAAACTTTAACGCTCTGAATACCTTTGACGCAATGTTTTTGATAAAAGCCTTCCTTTAGAATACACGAGCCAGGAACAATTGGTGATCCGGTAAATTGATTTTTCCGATTTATGTATTATAATGAACATTTTGTTTGAAATTTTTCTTACAAGTTAATTGGCCCGCGTGGCACGTAGTTCCCTAATTGTTGATGCTAATCGCAAGTTTGAATAAAAAATGTTCGAGGAAACAACAGAAACATGATGATGGCATTCAGTTTAATTAAGTTACATAGTGGACCTATTATCACATGTCCCAATTTAAAATTTTCCGTTTTTATAAGAAATTTTTTCACTAGACCCTTCTGAAAATGAAGCATGGCAAAGACATCTTTGCTCTAAAATGTAGCCTAAATAATCTATATTCATTATAGTGAATATAAATAACCTCCAAAGGTTCTATAGAACCTTTGGAGGTTCGTTTATAGATCCTTAACAGAAGGTTGAATAATTGCAACCTTTCTTGGAGTACTATATGTTTGCAATTTTGGCATTCTTAGATCTATGTATATCTATGTAATATTATGTCCCTTATATATGTATATATCTGTTATGCAATAACTTTCTGAAACAGTTACATGTTTACAAATATACGATATTCTCTATATACTATACCTGAAAAATTGTATCCCATTTATGTCATTGTCCATATATGGCAGAAAATTCAAAATTATTGCTAATTGTGAATATGGCACATACAGTAATTTTAATACAGAATGGGAAGATTGTATATATGGACTTAACGCAACTAGGAAAAGTGTGACAGTCTCAATATATATATATTTGCTTTTATATTCATTTATGAGCAAAAATGCTATATATGGGCATATATTTCAGTAAGTGCCAGTGGACGATATGCCATTGTTTGCTGATTGGCAATATATACATGGATTTTCCATAAATATTCAATTATGTGACATTTTATATTGCATAATTATATATTCTACAATATTTAAAGAGTTTTTTTAAGTTAAAATGTTCACCAAATGTACATCTTGTTTGATACAGTTTATTTGTCCCAATTCTAATGCACATTCTAATATACAAGTAATTCTCATGCAGTTAGTACATTTCCTCAAATTTCTTATTTGTCTAATATACCAATTCTATGGGTTAATCCGACATATTGTATACAACGAAAAGATGGTAATAGTAACAGGAAGTTCCTTTCAAGAAGTCATATTATAACATAACTATACAAAATGCATGGATTTAGAACGAGGATTGCCAAGGAATTCATCAATAATCTCGAATTCATAGCAAAATTTCGAAAAATGTGACCTTTTTCCAACATCAAGGAAGCTTCCTGGACAATCCAGAGCATCTTTATTTCCTGCTAAGATTCTTGCAGAACAGAATTTATTAAGATGAAACAATTTTTCAGGGCGTTTTCCCGCCAAATGCAAGTAGTTCATCCAGTTGACCTAAAGGATAGCCACCCTGAGAGATTTTCTGTATATGCAAAGTGGGTCCGAGAGAATAGAAAACCATTGTCTATTCCTCATCTGAATGCCTTTATGCGGAAGACCCCATGTGATCTCGTGGTACAACAGGGCTCAAGCAGGGCACAGAACAAAACAATGGCGGGAAAGGCAAGGCTTTATCAAAATCGGTTTGAGCGCATTTTTATCCTATTCAAAAAAACGTGTCATTGGAACATTGATCATGTATACATGTTTTCACCAATGTAAACCATGCAAACCTCATTCCAAACCGCGAACACAAAGAATAGAAAATCAGAGATAGAATTCATGGACAAGACATAGAAGAAAGCGTTGGAGAGTTGCATTCAGTGAAAGTTATCATCCGCATCGGTGTTGATGCAATCTGACGAGGCCTAATTATTGGCTTATTAATCATATTTCGAATCTATGTAGGCCTGCCTTCATGGCCTTTACCTTGCGGGACATTTAGGGAACGTTCTATAATTGGGCACAGGTGGTTTGTAAACAATGGACGCTCAAAACTGTGCCATTTTTGCAAGGTGTCGACATTGTCATGGTGAATGCACATTTGAACAAATTAGAGTATAACGGCATTTATACAAATTTTCATGTTATGATCCATATATGGCAATGACTGTCATACTTCATGTATTTAAAAACATCGACATCGATGTAAGATATCCATGCAATAGTGTTCACCATTAAGGATAAATATTTTAGTCATATATGGTATTTTGTGATTGTTCATGCCATGAATGGACATACCAGAATTTGGAGTCCACCACATAAGACCATTTATCCAATTTTTATATTTCAATGTTAATTGCCATATGCACGTAACTACTTTGAACAATAAAGTTATATATGTAACTTATATATATCGCCTTACATATTTTTTCTACATGTGGCAGAAATCACATGGACAATTATTAAAGCTAAATAATAATTTGGCAAATGCAGGCCCATATACCCTCTAACAAGTTCAGCAATGGGCATGAATAATGATATTTTCACATATAGGACCATGCATAGTAATTTCTCAAATAAATGCGTATATGGGCCATGCACAGTTTAAAAGTTTTGTGAAATGTATAGATATACAATTTGCAAGGAATGAATAATTTCTTAAAAAAATTGAACAAAACTAATGAAGTGTATGGTGAAAAAACATGGAAGTTATTAAAGAAGCATGTTATAAAATATAATTCCTACACCATGGAAATTATCTGGTGAACTAGTATACTTGCCATACTAGCATGCAGATCGTGTAAAAGAAGTAAAAAAAGCCGTAAAGTTGTGCTAAAATAATCAAATCTGGTTGTAAGAAATACAATTTCGCCTTTCTGATTTAAAAAAAAATATGTCCATTTTTCATTCACTTAAAATAAATTCCAAACCAAGTAATTTTAAATATCATTCTTGAGAAAAATAAAAGCTATTTTTTTCAACTGCTATAAAAACACCTAAAAAATTGAGGAAACTTTTAAAGAACTACTGGACGATGATCAAGGTTCGTTGAACCAGAAATTAGAAAGGATTGGCATGCCATTCACTGAATCAAGAAACGTTTTTACATGTATTAAAAATGTAGCGTTTCAAGGACTTGTAATGCATCTTTAATTGTTCCTGAAAAGGACAATGAGGAAAAACTATGATTTTTATGTAAAAACGTGTAAATTCATCGAGGGTCAGTAATATACACCAGACATGATAACTTTAGTTTCATGCTGATTCATCAATGGAAGATGACCAATTCTGCCAGTTAAGCATTCATGTTACCTACCAACTTATGCTCCCAAAAAGCATACTGCTTTTTTTTAAAATGTTTTATGTAAATATTTTTGTATGCGCCTATCAAAAATTGAACATACTGTTGATACACCTATATGCTTGTTTATATAAGATCACACATACCAGTATATGTCCACCTTCTATTATGCCCATATACAGTATGTCCAATTGCTGATATGCTCCTATAAGGTGTGTCCACATATTCACAAACACGATTATTTATGAACTAAATGTCATATAATCGTATAGTCTGCCATCCATTTTAAGATTCCAAATTGTACCATTTTTATACAACTTTATTGTTCTATACATAAAAAATTATGTAAAATTGTTAGATTTATTAATTTCCAGAACATACTCGGTGAATTAATGTGTGGTGTGAACGTCCTATTCCAGGACAATTAGTTGCAGGAATTTGTTCCAAAAATTTGCGTCTTTATCAATTTATTGTACTCATTTCGTCTAATTGATAAGCATGTCACAAAAGATTTAATTATGCCAAATTTAATTTCAGATTCAAAACCGAGAAATTCCTTGTTTGAATACAGAACAGACACTTCCTCTAAAAATGCATTCAACAAAAAGGGTGGCGGCAAAACTATACACGTTTATCATTTTGAAATAAATTTAAAGTTTTAATAAGGAAATGTGTAATGCGCGGACAATGTACGTTTCACTTGAATTGTTAACCCACGTTTATAAAATAATAATGAAAAATTCACACCATCTAGGAAATGAAATCCGTGAAGTATGTTATTGCATTATTACGTGCAACATTTTAATACATTAATGTTTAATTGTTTATATAGGAAGCATTGGCCAATTAACTTCACATTATTTAAAAAACAAAAGTGTGAAGCTCATTCTTGTGTATAGAAGTAACAAGGAACATTAGATTGTATTTTAACATCATAGAAATACAATGGCTTGTTAAATTATATTCAAGGATACAAAATTTATACCGAAGGTATATACCGTATACATGCTTAAAATAACGATTTATTGTGTATGTGATATTCCAAAAAATGTACTTGCATATACAAAAGATTCATACTTTGTTACCCAGTTCATTGGCCAATGGTTATTTGTTATATTGCATGCTTAATTATTTAATAATTAATTAAAAAGTTGAGTATATGTACCAAAACCTGAACCTATTATACAGTAGAACCTCGGGTTACGAACTTAATCCGTTCCTTGACCCTGTTCGTAAACTGAAAAGTTCGTAATCCGAATCAATTTGGCTTCCAAATAATGCGTTCTTTGTTCTAGAATTTTTTAAAACATGTTATGGATTTATGTGTGGAAATAATACAGATAGGAAATAAATATAACAGTAGAAAGCAGTTTTTAAATCTACATCCATGATTTCCAACATTTAAGGAAATAAAGACACCCACGTGGTGCCGTCATTCTGAGGTTGCTGTGAATCAAGTTCATTTGCAGATTCTGTTTAAGAAATTTACTTTCACAAACATTGTTTCCACAAACGTTGATGTACATAGTACACTGAGTACAGCATATAATCTTAGATGTAGAGAATATCATATATGGACATGTATGGGAAATAACATGGCATATGTGGCCCTATGATGTTTACCACCTGGATATCATGTTCGAGTATACGAGCATTTATGGACAATAGCGAATTGGACACGTGTTACATGTATTCACCAATATTTAGAACAATTCAACAAGTGCTCGAGTTATATTGCTGCCAGATATGGAGCACAAGTCTTCATATAAAAAAGCACGGCAGATTCCGTATATAATCAACACCTTATAACGGACAATTACCTATGAGATCGGTAATTAAGGTGACGTGAATGCATTGAAGCAAGTATTTAAGAGGTAATTCACAGCTATTCCCAGCACACGACGAAACCCTTTTGAAGCTGATGACACAATGATGTCACATTAAAATGCACATTGGTCATGCAACAATGACTGAGGTAATACCATGCACCGTGCCATTGCACTAACTTTGATGAAATCTTTCTCTGGAAATATCAATGTCTGATCCACCTGAAGGAAACTGCTTTCTAAATGCTGGCCTAATAAGTCAAAAAGCGCGACAGATTTCTGTTTGTATATGGTCGAACACACTTCAATTTCCGGGAAAAAAAACCCCAAAGAATCTTGAAACTGAAAGTTTATATCCATCTCAAAGTTGGCCAATTTATGTTTCACAACTGCGCATCAGGGAGAACACGAATTTCTGAATAATATCCAGGAGTTGATACCATATCTTCCGTTGCCATCATGGTGCAGATTGTGCATGGCTAACCAAACTTAGCAATAGGACAGGATTTAATGACATGCATGAATGACATAAGATGCAAAAATTATAAATGGCATATAGCTGGGAAGAGCCATGGGCATATCAGAACTTGGAAGTCATATTCTCATACATTATATATATATATATATATATGTATATTGCATTTTTTGTCGATATACATATGACAATGTTGTACTGTACTTCATTGTTGTGCAACAGACCACTTTACCCACTTCGCCGACAACCCATACTAAAGGTTTCAGGTTTTATGTTAGGTTAGGCTATAGGGTAAGTTATGCTGAAGTATGGCTGAAGTATGGGCATCGTCAAAGTGGGTTCTATATCGCCGACAATCCATTAGGTTAGGTTATACAATTATAGTTGAATTATAATATTAACTATTGTCGGCGAAACGGACTGGCCGGAATATTCTTCTTCATAATCATATTTTAAATTGCAATGCTTTTCAAGGGGTTCAAACATGTTTTTTCTTCTTCTATTTTTCGTTATATGTATGCATATATATTTATTCCTAACAGCATGATTGCGTAACGACATTTTCCTTTATGATTTGCATAGTCTTTTGCACCCTGCTAAGTATTATACAATGGTTCATCATCCCATAAAAGTTTAAATAACCAATTGTTTATTTCATTTCAAACATGTGATACACGTGTAATAAATCTTCAGTAAATCCTTGTAAGGATAAACGATGACATATTCAGCGCATATATTAACCACCTTGTCAAATGCATAATATCTGCGGAAATAAGCTTACTGCATATTAATGTTATACATACATATAAGACTGATACATTGCAGTATATGCTGTACCAATGTGCTGAAATTAGAAACTAGCAAAAGATATCGTAATGTGTGAAAAGCTGTCAAAGACAATGACATCATGGTAAAATAATTCCGAAAAAGGTTTACAGCGGAACCTCGGTTTACGTACGATTACGAACGTCTGTTTATGAATAAATCGGTCTGCGAACACCGCACGTTGTTTCGCTTCACGAACGATACTTCAGTTCAAGAACACATTTCTCTGGAACGCCAATCAAGAGACCGAGCTTCTACAATTGTTTTACAAGTTCCAGTAGAACATCTTTGTTACGGAAGTTTTACTAAATACAAGAAATCCAAGTATTCAAATAAAATCGATATTAGTTTCAATGATAAAGCCTACATTGCAAATATGGAACAAGTTCGCCTCTTGTTTTATGCAGTGGATGACAATCCATTGATGACGTTGATTTGAGACAAATCATAATTAACAACAGAATAGAGTATAATAATACAAATTTTCCTAATGGAAACAAAGTTTGTTAAAATAAATTTCTTAAACAGAATCTGCAAATGAACTTGATTCACAGCAACGTCAGCATGACGACACCACGTGGGTGTCTTTATTTCCTATAATGTTGGAAATCATGGATGTACAGTATATATTAAATAGCTTTCTGCTAATATTAATGTTATATTTATTTCCTGTCTATATTATTGCCACACATAAATCCATTATTTGTACAAAAACTTTTCTATGACAAAGAACGCATTATTTGAATTTATATTAATTGCAATGGTAAACATTGATTTGGATCACGAACAGGGTCAAGGAACGGATTAAATTCGTAAACCGAGGTTCCACTGTATTTTATAATACATTTTCATTTGTATAATAAAAATATAGTTTTAGAAAATTAAATTATTCAAGCGATGGCTTTTACAATATATTTATTAGTTCCAAAAATGGGTTATTGAATGCATAAACAATTCACTGAAGCGATATATATATATATTGTACAAAGTATTTATTTGTAAATGATTAACCGCATAAAGTGTTTAAATGCTTATACAGATTATGGTAACGCCTTATCTATTAAAATTTCAATGCATTTATTAACATCTACACACATGATAGAAATATAAAATAACTCGTATTTATCAATGGTAACCTAACGAATAACCTGTCTCAATGTAGGGTCGTATATGGACATATATGTGTGAATCATGAATGTGTGTGGCATTTCCCAAATAATTTATATATTCATGTATGAGTCATATATAATTTCCCTCCTGGGGCTATATCTGAACAAACACATTATGTCGGATGCCATATACGATATAGTTAAAAACTATTAAGAAAGTTACTGGTTAATAAAAGAAATGTAACCCGTTTTAAAAATAAAAATACTTAGCTAATGCATTACTAAAAAAATGTAATTCCAAAAAATCAGAATTTTAAAAATCTTTGCACATTTTCATTTTAATGCATTCGAACATCTGAAATTCTTGCAAATGTAGGCTTGTAGAGCATTGCAGTACCGTTAATTGAAAACGACTTGGGCTTCGCAAATTCATACGCTTCGCATCCCGCAGTAAATTTCATGTAATTTTTGCATTTCACAGGTGGAGACGACACTTAAGAGTCACAAGCACGTACTCTCCACACGCAATTAAACATCCACAGTTTTTTTTCCTTAAAAAAAAATGCAAATTGCGGAGTTTGAAAAAGGCCGATTTTTCGCAGCAGGTATAGGTCATTGGCACAGAAATAATCCCTTCAGGATTTTGGCGCAGACTGCAGACCTACATCTACGTACAAATATTGACATTTTTGTCATAGCATGCAGAGCGTGTTACAGTTCACGAGTTCGGTAATTGAAATTCTATTAAAATTTTCCATGGAAAATTAGAATTAATACAATTAATAATTTATTTCCAAATTCTTGGAGCAAAAATTACCATGAAGCCACTGACCTTAGGGTATTTCAATCTGCAGCAGCGTGTTAAACACAGATTTTATCCTAGAAGTTGTACTCATAAGGGCATACTATGATCATAACAGAATGTATTCATCATTCCAACGAGTATATAAAGTACATATGTCCAAGAATTGTACTGCATGTCGACAAAATATGTCTTCTGCCATATGCTCGTATATGGACACCTACGGATGCCATACACCAGGGGAGACTGGGGATAATTGAGACACTTCATGAATTAGACAGAATTACGTTAAAAGATTATAATAATACTCAACCGAAAAACGTAATGAGTTAATTGCAACTGAAATATAATTAAATGAAATTATTATACTTTAAAAAGATAACTTCACTGCGACTTCCATCTTACAATCTAAAGTCATTCAATTTTAATTTTCCTAACATATTTTGGTCTCATTTTCCTTCATTTAGCCATGTTAGTCATATACAAATGAATAATTATCAAAATTGACGACGATTACAAGAGTGCAAATTCAAAGTTTGTTAAGTGAATGTGTCACCATGCCCCAAATCAGTTGTCTCAGTTTACCCCAATATGAAGATTGCCCATAGAAACTTAAAACTGCATCAAAGGCAATTACATTCAACTGAAACAACATGTTTTTATTTATTTAGCAATAAAATATGCAATAGTTAGCAACAGATAGAATATCTGAGTAGTAAATAGAGGCATTTTAAATTAAATATCTCAAGCCAATATCCACAATAGAAATTTTATTGATGACACTGTCACAATGCTCCTCAGTTTCCTCATGGCTGCAAATATTTTCAAATATAGGCTACGCTCGAATGGATGTAGTTACAATGTCGGATATTTCCATATATGGGATATGATATTGCATGCATGTACATGTATATGCAACTATGTAAGTATATATTATTTTTCACCAGGGGTCCTTTTGTTGGTGAAAACTATTTTATCTATCCCGCCAAGAATGTACGTAGAGAAGCGCTTAAGTTCCTGATTTATGGAGCTTGATTGAAATTGGTGGAACGATTGATTAATTCTCCCAAACTTGATTACAACCTGGCTGTAATGGCATTACTCCAACCTTGTGAGTTACTATCAGATATCTTACAAAGAGTTAACAAGTTTGATTCTTTTGGACTGGAAAATCCAAGAATTTCACCTCTAATGGTGCAATACAAATGTCCCTATATCAGTCCCTATTAATCATTACTTCAGATATGTGAAACTGGCAGGAAAGTGGTGCTGTGGGTTTTGAGGAAAAAAGGGGCAAGGGGCAGACCTCCCAACTCAACAGTTATAAAAACACAATGGAAAAATGAGACCTAAATTCAACGAGTGCTGTCGTCGTTTTCATACCCTACAAATGAAAATAATTTCATTTTAATTCGCAGCAAGAATCATAATGGGTGCAAATAAATCCGGGTTACCTGGTAGCTACCATTGTTCCACGTTTTTCCAGGAGGAAATTACTTGCGCATTGGCATTATAAAAAAAATACTGAAAAAATCGAGCAATCTGATATTAAACCTATGTTTCGCAAAGTGAAACCTTAATGCAATGAAGGCAGGTTAAGAAAAAAAAAAAAAAATAAACTGAAAGGATAATTATGCGAATATTGCAACCTGAAAGCTTCAGTTTTTCGGCAAGTGTGCCGTTGTCTTTTTTTAGATAATAATAACATTAAATTGAACTGAAGCGCTGGGAAAAGCTAGCAAACCGATGAGAAAATGTTCGTTAACGAGGATATTTGGACACTAATTGTTAGCTATAAACAAAAAGTGATTAACGTAATTCATTAAAGTTCCCGGTATTTGGATCCACATCAATAAGCGCAGCGCTAAAGCAAATGTGATGTTCATTGAACACATTTTTTAGAAATTGAACATAATTGCAAACATTGGTAAATTGATTAAAAGGGTTTTGCTCAAAAGGCGAATGCTCATTGGGCAATTTGACATTTGGTCACACGTGTGCTTGAGCAACTGGAAGTTTGGTGCACTCAAAATGTCAATATGTCCAATCGACTAAATGCTCATTTGGACTTATGACTGACTATCAAATGAGTTTTCGTCCTTTGAGCAGATTCCAAATACCCACCGAACTTCCACTGTGCAAGTATTCCATTTAAATTTTGGAATACCTGAATGATATACCGAGGTACATATATAACTTTTCGAAAAACATCCAGAACTTGTTCAAATGGCACTAGACATGCATCGAAAGATAGGAATTTCGGTCATCAATAATCGAACCAAAAAGCAACAGCCAATTAACCATTTTTTTAAAAAAAAAGTTGGGTTACATGAATTATGAATGCAGTTTACATTTTGCTTTCTAGTGACCAAATACAAAAGTTTGGAGTTTGTTTGTTTTGTACACATGAACTAGTACAGTCACGTATCTATCAAAAAGTGTTCACCTCATACCAAGACTTGATACAATGAACACCTGTCCACAATGAACATTGTTACCTGGCCTCAGGTGTTCAAAGTAGACAGGTTTCACTGAATTACCAAACTATGTAGACACATACGCAATGTAATATCCTATTACATGTATGTATAAACACGTTTTTACAAACATATGCAAAAAAGTTTGCCCTCCGGGGTTGTTTCAGCCGCCATTTTTTAAATATATGTAAATATCAAAATTGTACAGCTAATAAAGACATTTAATAGGTGCACAATTTTGATATTTACATAATAGCGGCTGAAACAACCCCGGAGGGCAAACTTTTTTGCATGTGTGTAAATACTTGTATATACGTACATGTACGTCTTGGTGGAGAGCCACCTTTATACATTTAGATATGTTGTATAAAGTACATGTAGGCCATATACACGTCAGTGGCGGACTTAAGGGAAAAAGCGCATGAGACAAGGCACCGTTCAGTGCGCACAGAAAATGTGCATTTTTCAGAAATAAAAACTGAGTTATTAGTGCAGAATATTGTGTACAGAAAGCAAACACTTTTGCTGCTGACATTTTGGTTTTTTCGAGCTTTAAAACTGCCCTTCTAGTGCAGAAAATTTTGCACTTTGGCTGCGGAAATTTTTTGGATTTTTCAGGCTTTAATAAAACTGCACTTAATTCTAGTGCAGAAAATTTTGCACTTTTGCTGCTGAAATTTTGGGATTTTTCGAGCTTTAAAACTGCACTTAATTCTAGTGAAGAAAATTTTGCACTTTTCCTGCTCAAAATTTGGATTTTTCGAGCTTTAAACCTGTACTTCTAGTGCAGAAAATTTTGCACTTTTCCTGTTTGGATTTTACGAGCTTTAAAACTGCACTTTATTGTAGAAAACTAGCGATTTTGCTGCTGACGTTTTTTTATTTTTTGGGCATAGAAACTGTACTTTTAGTGCAGAAAAATTTCACGTGTATTGTAAAAAAATTGCGCCATTTATGCAAAAAAAAAATAAATAAAAACTATGCAATTTTGTTGCAGTAAAGGAAAGAATGAAAAATGTCAAAAATAAACTCGTGGAGTACATTCT
>JAQGAE010000946.1:0-27618 GCA_034696685.1 Julus scandinavius | reverse complement strand
GTACCATTATCTGTAAAAATAAACATGTAAATTAAAAAAAACATACTGGCCAAATACTTTTTTTGCTCACTGTACGTTCTTCCCACTAAATTTGCATGTTATCTATTTATAGAAGACAAAAGTCACTAAACGGAAACTAAACCGCCAATATTCAAATATGTCCTAATTTAATGGTTTTTGTAAAAATTGGTACATGGAATGGGAGAGTGGTAATACAAAATATTCATCTAAACCCACCATAAAAATGGATTACAAACTAAAGTTGATCCAGCAGATTTGCATATTTCCATGGTTTGGAGTTCAGTTTACAATCCACCATTTATTATCTTTCACCATGCCTTCACAATGACCAGATTATCCCACAATATTGAAAAGAGATAGCCTATGACACCCGTATGTTGGGCTTGGAAGGGTTAATGGTGCAAGGAGCAAAGTCTATGTTACTCGCAAAAATGTCAGTGAAGTTGGCACGCTCGGATCATGACTAGTTGGGCCAAGATGAATACCGGAGACATGACCTCAGAGTAGTGCAGCTGGTTCAATCCCTCCAGTTTTTGGCACAACAGAAGTTTGAAAACGAATAAAAGGATGAGGACGGAGAAACTCCAGATAGCTCGAAACGCAGCAGCCTTGTAGATGCCATCCAGGTACATACGAATGAAAACGATGGCACAAAAGTATGCGTTGCTAATGTCGCAAATGAAGAGAGGAGAAAACGTCGTCCACCAGTCCATATTAGGCAATAGAGCCTCCACTTTAAGTGCTGTCAATACACTGAACGTCGTCACACAAAGCATCAAACTCCAAATCTCGAAAACGGTTATTCCTAACCAATTAACAATCTCTTTCAACGTGAAAAACATTTTCGGCCAAGGAATATCCAAGCACTAGAACTTAGATCTAAACAAATTATGCTAAGCCTAACAATCTTCGAGTAGGCAATACATCCCTGCATATGGCATTATAGTGTCAAATGTTGCACACATTCATGATATCAGACAAAAAAACGTTCTTACTGTTGTTGTAAACGTCTTTTCTTGATGACTTTTACATTTTTATAACAGAAATATAGCGTTTTATAACTGCATATCACTCACATCATTCTATATATACGCGCCAGGTCTAGCGCCATGGTTTTTCGAGATTTTGTTTTTAGAAATTATTTTGATGCAGAGTGGCACACTAACGTGCATTGGCCAAAGTCTGGCCCTCCCTTTGAAAGGAGTCACAACCAATGAGGTAGTCTCATTGGTCACAACATCTAATCTAATTTTATACAACAAAGATACAAGCAGAGACGCGCCTTAGGACTATCGGCTCATTTTGGTGCCCTCAATCGAATGGAGTAAAAGCATTATCATTATTATCATCCTTTCACAGAAGTTATAATTTGTAAATTCTATTTATTCTCAAAAAAATTTAATTTTTGTTAAAAACAATGTCACCTTCCCTAGCACGCATTAAGCACTTTCAATATTAAGATGTCACTGTTCAAACTATTTAAACTCAAGGCCGTATATGTGATCACATTTCGGGGGGGATATGGTCCAAAAATCGCGCAAAATTGACGGATTCAGGTAGAAATTTGTAAAATTATTGGATACGGCCTTGTTTAAACTGTATTTAAATATTATGTAGCAGCATCCTGAACTTTTAAAAATGAGTGATTTGAATAAGAAAGGTTATCCTTTCGTAATTATTATAAAAATAATGAAGATACCACAAAACAAGTTATATATTTTTACATATTTACTAAAATTGAAGGTGTATAGTGTAGGAAATTTAAGAAAAAATTGAAAATGGTAAATAACTTTAATTTCAAACAAAATAGCAAATTTTGAGGTAGGATATTTGACTAAAATTGAATAGAGAAACATGAGAATAGTGTAGGAAATTCTAAAAAATAAATAAATTGAAAATGGTAAATTACTTTAATTTCAAATAAAAATGGAAAATGTTGTGGCAGGTTGTCAATAAACTTTAATAATTTTTTCTATAGATGCCCAGTATAGTAAGTAAAACTACGACTAAGCTTACCTGTCTTTTTTGTGGAAACATTCGTTAAATATCTTCTATGCATAGAAAGTTTTACCACATTTAGTCAATCATATTATCCTAAAATTGATATATTTGTCCATGTTAGTGGCGCACTGGCATTTCAAATAAAAAGATGCATAAAAAAAAAGATGAATTCAATCTGTTTTAATGTTTTTGTACAGAGTGCATATTGAGCAGAACAATGTAACAAGAAATTGTAAGTGGATCAACTGACTTATCCACGATATCAACGAGTGAGTTCCACGCCGGCGCCATTTTGAATTCAACTCCCGATTTGTGGGGGGATTGGAGAGGGGGCTTAAAACGAGGATCTTGGGACATTAACTTGCTAATGGGGGCATTTCGACGAACGGTCACACTCGTAAATGATATATTTTCCCCATCGATTAAAAAATCCAGCTGAAAAAGGAATGTATAAAGCACTGGAAGAAAATGTACATTCGTGTTATCATTATTAGGCATTGTTTTTTGTGGTTTTGTTTTTTAATCAAAACAAAGCTAAAATTCAATCTTCTACTCTTAATCCCTCGATTACTGCGACCGCGGTCTATGAACAAGAGATTAATCCCGTGCACTTCCGAAGAAAGGTGGACGATTAGTTGAGTTAGTGCTAGCCGGGGAAAGTGGATGGCCGTGCTTAAACTTCCACACAGTGCCGTCCATTCGATCAAGTGCGATACGGGTTGAAGGGTAGCGAACAAGAGCCTCATATGGTCATGTGATGATTTCAAAAAAACACAGCATTACATGAGGTGGATTTTTTAACAAGATGCCGTTCTCCAGAGAAGGTGGATTCTTCAATTCCCCATTGAAAGACACGATTTCACCGTGCTGTCTGAAATCCTTCAGTGCATGCTTAGATCCTTAGAACCAATGATAACTCATCAAATTTGTAGATTAGGTTTTCTGAACCGCTTTCATTCTGTAATTGTAGTTTGTTTTTGTTGATAAAAATCAACGGTTTAATTTTCTTCTGACCATATCAATTTAGGAGAATTCGTGTTGAGCATCCTTGAAAGCCGCTTCTCTGGAATATTTGGGCCTGGCCTAGTGTCTGAACAGTACTTAACCAGTGACATTATAACAATTGGACAAAAGAGAATATTTTCACAAACGTTGATATTCAAAATATTTTTTTAAAAGATCGGACGCTGGTGGAGGCAACCATCCTGCCAGAAATCGAAATAATGGGTTAATCCCAATTATGGTACTCGAATTTCCGTGTTCTTTTCAAGGGAGATCGTTCTTTATATTGAATGACAAGCGGCTAGTGTTCGCTGTCCTTGCAGCAATATCACACTGTGCACCGAATTGCAAATGGAGGCAGGCAGTGAAACCTCTTGTACGGCCGTCCATAGGATGGAAGTTAGGCAGCGGGAAAGACAGAAGAATGTTCCAGAAGGGAGGAAGGGATCAATTCAAAAATCACTAATCCATAGAGTTCTAAAGGAATGCAACGACCAATCCATCGCGATACCTCGAGTCACAAAAGGGTCTTAAAAAACTGGACCCGATTCATTAAAAACAAAGCAAAAAAAGAGCGCCGCAGCATACATCGGTGGCGGTGGCAGGAACCGCGATGCGCTGGCTGCAGACGCAGAAATTCTATATATGTACAAATATCTTGGGCACTCACTCCGTAGCACAGGTAGGTTTCTGCTAAATGCGTGAAAATCCACACCCAACAGTAACATGGTGTGTTTGCAAGACATCCATGTCTGCCTGTTTGCTTCAAATCTATAAGACTGCATGTTGAGAGAATTTTGCATCGTACCTGTATTTATCAACAAAACAAGAGACTCCCTTAGTTTCTTTACTCACAGTCTACTTTGGAGTAAACATCAATTTCAGATTGCCAGGGTTTAAGAGAGATAAACGCAAAAGAGACGACTATGGGTGTCCTGCAAACATGCCATCAAGCCATAGCACGCGTATTGGGCGAATTCAAATACATCCATTGAAAACACATCCTTGGCTTTCAGCAATACTTTTGTCGAGAACGCCTGCTGCGGTCCATAAGTACGAGCACAGTTCACGGAGCGTGGTTGAGTATCATAGCAGTCGACGCCACCTTTTTGTACTGGTGATATGACGGAGAAAGTGCATGTTGAGGAAGAACGTAAAAAAGCGGAGCAAGTATTAGGAATGAACGGATAAGAACTTGGCAGTTGATGACTCGGTAATGTTTTGGTTGTGCGAGCGATGTGCTGAGGAATCCAGTCAAGAGCCAGGGAAAGGAGTGTGTGCCATTATTTTCATATCCCAAATCAAAACTGAAATTTTATCATAGAACGTTCCCTTATGTGTATTTCTGATAACCAGGCCAATCTTCCCCTCACATATTAAAATTGTATACGGTCCCCAAAGAAATGAACGTCATTTGTCTAAGGAATGAATTAAAGGAATTTAACACAAATTTAAAACAGTTAACCTATTTACCTGAGCAAAACTGATTTATAAACCATAAAAATAATGAAAAACTGCCATGGAACTGTTACGAGATAAGAAATTTATCCAATGATTTCAACTTCAACATTCTACATTTTCAAACCAGATTTTCTACAATAAAATTCACTGAAAGTTAATTTAAAAATCGCGAATTATAGATCTGACTAAGCTTCGGTAAAACTGTAGTATTTCAGAAGTAAACAAACGTTTATATAAAATGCAGTGATTTACGGCATTGATTAGAAGCTTAGTTATGCTAGTTAGTCCTCAGAAATTTGTGGAATGTATATGGTCAAGACGATTTCAATGCCAAAGCTAGCTCCTCGGCTCTCGCTCAGGATTCCTCGGCAGGATTATCGCAAAGTAACTATTACGATCGACTTTACAAAGAAATTACTCGAAGGCTGAGTTGCTGGTGGAATCCTTCTCAAGAAACTTGGCTGTTTAACGTTAGAGTTTTTAAGCAGAGGTTCCTCTTGACATATTCTCGAAGTGGACAAATTTGGTCGAAGGGAAGATGAGCAGGTCATCGCTCCTCATGCCGCTCCATCCGTCAGACCGCATCGATGAATATAATACTTTATGTACATATTTTTGGGGAAAGTTTTCCAGTCCCAAGTATTCTTTTATACTACTACGTCTGGAGCGCCGCATTCTTTAAAAAAAATGAAAAACGGATGGACGCTCAGTATTGCACATTATTAGAGGTGGGAAAAAAAAAACAGGATTTTCCCGTTACTTTTTTTTTCTTCATTTCGATAAAAAAAACTGCTGTAAATGTTCGCTACGTTTCAGCATACGTTGAGTAAAACTGTAATGTATGTGTATATATATATATATTTATATATTCGAGCAAATGGTGGTGGTGGTTGTGGTGGTGGTCAATACGGCAGCAAGTGACCATTGGTCAGTGCATTTGCGTGGTTGTTCGCGAAGAGGTTTCGCATTTGAATGCTCGACTCGTGTTCCATGGCCAAAGCAAATCGCCGATGGAATATCTTCGAACGAGCTTCTGGGTAGTGGGCACAACGCAAAAGACGCTAGAGGAAGCCGCAGTCAGCGAGTCGCAGTACTTCGTCACCAGGTGGCTTTCCTCCAAATAACAGACATCATCTCCGGAAATCGAATGAATCCCTCATATTAATCTCGTCAAATCTCATTGCCCAGTTCTTGCAGAATTTCGGGAGCTGAAACATTTTCGTTGTTGCAAATTTGGCAGGATTCGAATATTCAAATGGTTAAGGATTCGGCCAGACTCCAAGTCAATCCATCGGACATCGGTAGGAAGATATTCGCAAAGTTTCCTGACTGGATTCTGGCGAATTGAGCGGATTGCGGGAAAGGGTGAAAGTGGCGTAAAATGCAGTGTATTTCCAAGAGTCAAAACCATCAAAGTCATTGCAATAAATTCAACGACCAAATCCCGTGAATATGCTTGCGTGGAAGGTTTTCAGGCGATTTTTTTCAGATTCAAAATGGTGGATAAGCAGACTGCCCTCCCTCACATCCTTTTATAGACAATTTATGGCTGAGTTATCGATCTATATATAAGCTTTTCAACCACCTCCTTCAGAGTGAAGGAAGTTCACGTGAAGACATTCATGGTTATTTAGGAATGTCTTCATTTATTAATTTTTTTTTTGGCGGTTAAGAATACACCGACATATCATCTAGCATTAATTTTAGAAAAACTACCACATTTAAATCATTTCTCAAACACTGACACTTTTCACTTCGCATTTCGCATCAATTGAATCTAGAAAGTTGGGCTAGATCCTTACAGATGTCTGCTCATCCGCCATACTTTAGGGTAAAGCTCAAAAAAATCTTTCCAGGTCATCGTCTTGCTAGAAATTTTTGCTGCGTCGAACACTGTAAGAGGTGCTAGATCATGAAAATTTGGAAACGTGCACTGACTCGGGTTGAGAACGACCTCTATCCTTGTCTTGGGTCAAAAAAAGCAGTGACGGATAGCAGTGTCGCTTGCAATGCCTCCCCAAGTGTGACTCTGCAGCGAGTTGGCAGAATCGCCAACAACAGCAGGCTAAGCAAAACGAAAGGAATCCTAAACTGACGTCGACAAGCACAGCATGTGAAGGCAGTCTTCGAAGCTGCGATGCATAGAACGAGTCGAAGAAACGATTGAGTGGCGTCTTTGGGGACGCCACCACTGTCCGCGTTTCCCCCAGCGGCCAGTTTCGGCGTCGGTGCACTACTGAACTGGTACAACGATCGAAGCACACGAGTTGCCGCACACGTAGCGTGCGCGTCCACGCGTCCGTTACGAAGAAATTATTCCGTTGTTTTTGTTTTAAAAAAGATGTCGTAAAATGGCACTAGAAATGGCAGGTGCGCGGGCAGGAGGCGCCAGTTGTCTCCCTCCAATCAGTCGAGGATATCTAGCAGTCGAAATTGTTCAGTTTTCCTCTCACCTTCGACCCCCTCCCCCAGCTCAATCCGAATCAACCGTGTAGGCGAAGAAGTTATTACTTGGAATGAAGTAATCTCCATGGTAGGAGCAAATACCAACTTGGCCTCAGTGTTGCCGGCTAAAGAGAACAGACGAACCCAGATCCATATGGGTCTAAGTGAGCGATCCATGCAGATAGTAGGTGGAACCATACCCGTGCAACGCTATTCGCTGGATGAATCAGCCCTGATTGTAGATGAAACCACATCCGCACAATGCTATTTGGGTGTTAAACCAGACTTCGCCTCACGGTTGGGCATAAGCATTCTGTGGCTCCTGATGCTGCGACGGCACAAATAAAGAGGCAGCAGGTTCATGGGGAAGGGGCCATGGGCCGAGTCTGTGGCCTGGAAGAGGAGACGATCACAGAACGATACTGTTTTGATGAGTATTCGGTTGTTGTTGTTGTTTTCGTTATTGTCAACAGTTAATTAGCTGCCTGAAAGAAGGCGTGGCTTAGTGTAGGGGGCGGGGTTTATATAGAGTTCCTATATGCCATCCAATCGGCATAAAAGGTGCTGCCCTCACGGTGGCTCCAACTCCAGGGCAGTGCAGGGACGGAGCCAGCCGGGGACAGCACTAGCCGTCAGACGGCATTCTCTTGTACAACCACATGTTGCGGCTGCTGCTGCAAACCATAGTCCGACTGATTGGAGGCTACTGCGTCATATTCGTCGCCGTCGTCGTCGTTGCGGTGACGCCGCCGCCGCCGCCGACGCCGCGACACCAGGGAACGCAGGAAGGCCCCCAGTGTGCCCAGGCGAGAACGATGACACCCATCAACAGGATGGTCCCGAAACATTCAGACGGAAAATGTGGGGCCAGGATTTGGAGAGCATTCGGAGAGGATTTTACGGAATATATACAAAAGAAAAGAGAAACACGAAAAAGGAACTGTTAGTATTGGTTAGTAGCGGGCTGAGGTTGGGGCTGCAAGTAAACGTGGCAGGTAATGGTTAGTGGAAGTAAGAAAGGTTTTAAAAGGGCAACAATGTCCAATATGTTTAAAACTTAACTCGCACCACTTTCAAAAAGAAAATGTTAAAAAACTGAAGCGCAACTGCTGCAAGTAGACCGATAAAATATACTTGTATTGGCTACAATTGTTCACAACACATTGCTAATCTAAGTATTTCCGTATTATAATCTTTTAAATAAAGTGATTGAATTATAAAATAATTCCTGTAATAAACAATGTATAGTTGTTTTATTTTATATTCAAAAATGAGCTTTCTTGATTGCACTGGCAGAAACGCAAATGGTATCTTGTGGTTCGTTCTGAGCTTTCAGAATCTTGGCCAGTCCACAGTCTTGCTTAAGAATCAAAGCCATTTTGTTGCCCTTTTAAAACATCAGCAGTAAAACGACACAAGCGGCCGCAAAAATAGGATTATTTGGTTATTTTGTACTGACCGATTGTTAGCGCGACCGCATGCAATCGCACACAGCACCCCTCCGTTTTAAAAGTGGCAAAGACGGAAACGGAAGCAGGAGGCAGGTTTAATTAAGGAACGAACAGGATGAACAGTGGTGCAGGTTTAAGCCATTGGAAATCGAGGGATATCGCTGGTCATCGATCACAATCACTCTCCAGCAGCAATTGGGAATTGGTAGGCTGTACGAACGTTCATAACATGCCAGCAGAAATAGACGAGGAGGAGATGCATGCCATCATTCGCCAACGTCATCACACGTAAAAAATGGGTTTCAAACAAAATAAAGAAAAAAATAAGAAAATATGATACCAAGAGCCAATGGCTTCAATTATGACCCAATGGTATGCGAAAGTGTGTACATTTTGTCAACAATGAAACTGTTTTGGTTTCAATTTTAGCCATTCGGACTGAATGATCTACTTGAAAAAAATCACTTCAACCATTTTGGCTGATGTCGTCAATTATATAAGGTGGATAAAAACTTTGCTCTGCATCTTCTTTAAAATTTCCGCAAAATGTAATAATGTGCGATTTTCAGCCATCTTATTTTGTGAAACGTTAGTCATTCTACATTGTATCACCAGTGCTATGGCACTTAAACGAGTACATCGATAAACTCTTTCGCATATAAAGGGACGCAATGCTATTCTTAACAGAGAGCAAAGGGCGGGAAAGGGGAAATAAATGATCGAGGTGGGGACGCTATATTGGTCATTAAGCATGCCACATTCCCTTAGGAAATACCTTTAAAAATACACGATTCAACATTAATGCTTTTTACGGGTTAATAGAAAAAGGGAAAATAAGAGGAATGTACTAGACACATAAAAATGAAACATGGGCGCCTCATACTGGTCAAAAACTATGTTGAACAATGTTCAAACAATTACATGCGTTGGCACATAACTATGTGGTTATTGGAATGGATAATTCTTTTTATCTTAAAATATATATTTTATAACTCTGCCTATAAAGTATATTTGTATCAAAATAGTGGCGTCGCCACAACAGCAATTATGAGCAAAAAATGTTACTGAAAGGGTGATTGGATGTTTTCACGCAAGAATGCTTCACACGTCTAAACCGTTCACTGAACACTCCTCACATTCGTAACTGCACAGCGCATTTGCCCACAGGAAAATGTGAAATCATGTTTGTGGGGAGTTTTTCGAGAGCAGTTTAAATGTGCGGAGCTTTCCAGCAACGAAACATCCTAGAACCACTGAAAAAGAAAAAAAAAACAAGCATATGAAAAGGTACAACCAGGTGGCGCTGCAATCAGGAGGAATATATTACAAAAAATATACAATGTACTCTTTTCTAGGGCAGCGAAATTTTTTGAATAATTCATAAAGTGATTATTTGAAATACAGCGTAGTGGTGAACACATTATAACGCCAAAAAATTCCAGCGACAGAGGCATTGCTTTTACTTGATATTCTAAAAAGTTTAGTTTCACAATCCAGGATATTGGATTTATCAGGAACTGATATCTACGCAAAATTTAAAAATTCTTTGACTACTTTCAATGCTTTTTTTTAAAACAAAAAAATATATTGTTCAGATTAAAATATTCAAAAATATTTAAGACTATGTTGAGAATCACAGTTATTCATTCAACGATCAAGAAAAACCATTTCCAACTGATAGCAGCGCCTCCTGGAAAGCCTTCCTCGATTTTTGGAGGCTGGCTCGTATATTTCTTTTCGTTATTAGCTTGGATTAATGGAGGTATAAGTGGGAGCACTGGGAGGTATAGTAAAAGGAGTGTCACCTATTAGCGAGGAGTTCTCCCTCAGCTGGCACAATTTAGCACCACCATGGATGCTGTTGAGCACGTTGGGGTTATCACGCCTGAATAGGGCAGCGATCTCTTCGAATGTCTTGTTCTTCGTCTCTGGCACCTTCTGGTAAGTGAAGATCCAGAAGCCGGCCAAAAGACAGGTGAATGGCAGGAAAGTGTAATCCTCAAAGGTTCTCTGAAAAGATAGCCGAAAACGATTGAAAAATACTTTAAAAGGCTTGCAGAAATTAAGGCCCAAATAATTTTAACAAAACATGCAGATTTGTGACTTATTAATGAATCTCCAACGCTGGTATGTCACGAATCTCATGTTTTATACAATTTCTGTTTAATATGCATAATACAGGTATTTAATAATAAATTGCAGTAGAGCAAAGAATTAAAGCAGTATATGTGTGTGCAACAGAAAATTGTGGGAGGGCTACAGATGTAGCTTCTATACATACTTTACAGAGATGGCTATCATAGAGTACATTATTTTATTCTAAAGGTGATTTTTCCCTTTTTGATTGAGATTTTGTTTAGAAAATGAGAGAAATCATTCCTTAAAAAAACGTATTGAGTGCCATGACAATTTTTTCTCCTTGTACATTGTGCCGTGAGAATTTAAGCACCATTTAGAAGTGCTGCAAGTCGAAAAAGGATAAAAAGTACTGAATTAAAGTCTAGTTATGACCAAATGAAAGAAGGAATACTAAAAGTGAGCAATCCATTTAAAAATCCATCTTTTTAAAATAATTGCCAATATATAGGACATTTTCTTGAAAAAACCAAAGTATAAAATTTTTAAAAATATACAGGGATCCCTGAAATTGACTCTCGTTAAGAAATTATAGAATTCAATACCTGCATGGGTGGAAAGACGATCCCGACTACAAAATTAGCTGTCCAATTGACAAGCGTTGCAATACTGATAGCTGCTGGCCGTGGCCCTTGGGAGAATAACTCTGCCGTAATCATCCAAGGAATGGATCCTGGAAATTTTGGAATGGAAATGTGCTTATTCTGCAACATCTTCAAAACTTATGGAAAACACTAGGAAATCAGAATGTCTAACAAGTCAAAAGCTCATCAGATTATCCCATTTCACAAACCTATCTACCTATTATTGTATTATACTAGACATCGGTAAAACCCAAGGAATTTACTTGAGCACGTAGGTAAAAAGATAGAATAAATTACCTGGACCAAGGGCAAAAAACACCACAAAGCATAATACACTGGCTACGCTGAGATATGCCATTCCATCCACCATAATCTATGAATAAACAGAGCATGACGTTACAGCTAAGCAAAGAGTTTGCAAATGCAAACAAAGCTCAACTTACCTTGACTAAGACGGAAATTGTTATAAAAATGCTAAAGATGAACATCCCTCCCAATCCGTAGAGCATAAAAGTGCGCCTGCCCGCCCGATCCATCATTGGAATAGACCCGATAGTCATTAGAACCATCACGGCTCCGACGCCTATGGTAGCATAGCGTGCAGACTCATCACTCAGTCCAGATGCACTAAAAAGGATGGTGGAATAATAGAGGACCTGGCAAACAAGAATAATCTTTCATCAGTTTTCTGGGCAATTTCCTCCACAACCTAGATGCCAGAAACTTCCAAACATACCGCATTTATTCCAGACAACTGCTGGGATAATTGCATTACAACAGCAATGATGAGAGGAAGGCGCAAATGACGACTCCTAAGCAGTTCTAACATAGTAACCTAACGATCGGTGTACAAAATGAAAACGAGCTCAACATCAACAACGTCGCAGTGACTTATATTTTTGATATAGAAATTTCTCCTGTGCTCACTTGAGTATCCTCTTGTTGAGCCCGATCCTCTGCTCTCATCTCTTCAATATCATCTTCAACGTTGGCGCAATTGCGAAGCTTAACCAATGCTAAAGAAACAATTATTATTTGGATAAATGGAGATAAGTTTCATAAAAGCCTGTGCAATTAATTACGTGGCAGCCCACGTGGGTGTTTCGAGGCTTCCACATTTCAACACAAATAGCCTACCTGCTCTAGCCGACTCTTCCCACCCTCGTGTAAGAAGCAAGTAGCGAGGACTTTCAGGACAAAACATCAGCAAAAGCATCTGCAGAGCTGTAGGGCAAATGGCCAATCCTAAATGATGGGAATAGATTGCATTATACAAATGAATCCACTATATGCCCATACCAGCAAAAATTACATTTATTAATGTGCCCAAACAGATATAAAACATATCAGATTATACACCCAAAAAAAAAAAACGCAGACAAATTAAGAATGATGAAGGCTTTAAAAGCATCTTAAGGAAAAACTTATTTTACCAAGCAAAATGTGCCATCCATCTTCTGTGCCGAGTATCTTGTCGATGCCCAGCACTTGAGAGAGCAAAAGTCCAATTGTTACGGCCAACTGGTTTACAGTGCCCAATCCCCCGCGCAGGTTGATAGGGGCCAACTCAGAGACGTACATTGGAGATAAGGAAGTGTAAAGACCTGAGAAAGAAACGGCAATAACCTTAACAGTGAACTAATTGTGGGAAATCTTCTCGAATATATTTTGAAAAAAAAAAAAAAAAAACTTTGTGAAAATAATATTCTACTGACCACAGTTGACTCCTATGATGAATCGTCCGATAATGAGCAGTTCGAACGTCTTCAACATTTTGCACGTTCCCATGAGGGCGGCTCCTATTATCCCGATGACCCCAGCAAGCAACAAGCCTCGCTTTCTGCCAAAGCGATTCCCCACTGCTCCTCCCAGGAAACCACCGACCATTCCTCCAATGGCGAAAATGGACACTGCCACTGACCAAAGAAATTTCTTCACTCCTTCGGCGATTTCTTCATTGTACCTGTGTCGCCAAACATCATCGATGAACTCTTGGATGGTCTAAGCAATGGGATGTGTGGGGGAAAAAAGATTGAAAATTGTAGACTTCTCTTTTCCCGACTTCAGATATTAATAAACGACAACAAATATTTAGGCTTGTTAAAAGTTCACCTTTTGCGGCGCATTGATGACGCCCGTATTGTATCCAAATTGGAACATCCCCAATACGGCCGTGAATATTGCAAATGTGAGATTGCATGTTAGACCCTAGATGCAATGGGCGACAACAAAAAACACTGTCATCGACACTAAAATTGGCATAGAAAATCCGAAAATGGCAAAACAAAACAGAGAGATAAAAGAAAGGGCAGATTGTTAATAATTAGATTCATGGTTCTATTTGCAATTGGAGTTATAAAATGTTATAGATAGTAAGATGAGAGCTGAAGCTGTATGAAGTTAGTAAATTGCAACACGCTAGAGAAGCGCACTTTTTACAATTACAGTCATCTCAACAATTTCGAAGATAAATTGTTAAAAAAATATCATCCACAGATGGTATATTTAAACATCTCTGACAGATGCCACTTATGTATACATCAAATTACTCATGAAGGATAAGATAACAAATGTAAATATCCGGCTTTTGCCTATATTGTGAAAAAGTGATTAAAAAGTAAATAATGCATATGACAGACGAGTCTAGAGCACATCACTAAAAAGGGAAGAAAACTATGTAAAACAGGAAGTTCATAAATTAGATATTGGAAAGTCTCGATATTGTAAAATGTACATAAAATGAAAAACTGAAGAAAAATCACAAAGTATAAACAACGAAGCAATTCTGAAACAACTGAATGAAATGACTTAATTGAACAGTATGCACATAACTACAATTAAATAACTTTTTCAATAGGAAAAAAATACTGATAACCGTGGAAAAAACGGGATAACTTTTATAAAGTAAGTACATTTTCTTAAAAATACAGGGCAAGTATAAACTCTTTGACTTCTTCACCACTACCAACATGTTGAAACTAGAGCTCTCCATGCCGACGAAAAAGAAATAAAAATTGTCAAAAACGAGAAAAAAAAAATGGTTTTGGTAGTTGAAGAGGTACCTGCTCGAGCAGCCGTAGCCTCCTCCTGCGGTGCTGCTCCTCCAGCCGTTCTACGCAGTCCCTCAGCTCCTCGATCTCTTCCTTGGTGGCCTGCAACTGGTCAATGTCGCACTTGATGGCCACCACATCCTTCTTTATGTCGGCCACCTCACCCTGACACGACTCCACCGTACGTGCCAGCTCCGTCAGCTGCAGCCGAATGGCCCGCAGCTGCGAGCTGGTGTCCGCATCGGTCTGCAACTCCTCCAGTTTGGCGCTCAGGTTCACGTTCATGGCGGCCACACGTTGGTGCAGACTCACCAGCAGGCCTCGCACGATGGCTGGGTCTTCCACGTAGTCGGCGTAGCCGAAACGACGAAACTCCAGTTCCTCTTGCCGGTTCGCCTCTTCAGCTGCAGTAGCATCGTCTTCCGCCGCCCTCTGCAGCCTGCTCACCTGTCTTTTCGCCTTTCGCCTCTCCCCCATGCTCTCCCGGGGGCGTCGCTCTGTGCCGACAAGGGAGGAAGAGACGTCTAGTGATGGAGCGGCGGCGGCTACGGGGACGCAGCCTCCACCTCCGCTAGTCTCCCCGTCCGTGAGGCACCACAGGAACAGCATGCCTCAGCCAACTCTAACGCCGAGGAGGCACCGAGGGACACTAGAAGGTGGACGTTACCACGGGCATGCTATGGTGGCCGCCACACTTAGTCGCCTTCCCTTTGCTTCTAGCTATGCTTTTCGGGCAAAACAGGCCCTCTCTACATGGGTGCATATCATTCAGAGGCATTCGTGCACTCAAGGAGCATTACAGGGATTTCGCCATGCACGCAAAATAATTTCGATATGGTCTATCAATGTACAAACTCTCTTAGTTTCTTTAGTTATTTGAAATAAAAGTCATAGTATGGACAATCGCTGTAGGATGTTTTGGCTTCCCAGGCAAGTAGTTGACGCAATTTAAATAAAATAAAATACAATACAAATTAGGGAAATATTGTTTATTTTGAATACGAAAGCAGAACTAGTTACGTAAATTGCTTAATTTTCATTTTTATCTGGTGAAGCTTAAAATAAGAGGAATAATAAGTGAAACGTTAAAATATATTCGTCTTGCATCATTGCTGCATGAAGATAATTCAATTTGCAAATTACCGCAATGTTTAAACTAAAATTATAGCATATATGTTAAGTTCCAGATACACTACTAAACGGGAACAAAAACATGAGGTTAAAATTAATATAAACAAAGAATAAAAAAAAAAAAAAAAACATTCACTGTTGAAAACAGTTTTTCAAATCAAAGAGAAGAAAAATACAACACTTTAACCTTCAAATCAAGATAACAACTGGAAAAGCAGATGTACTAAGATAGACCATACTTGCGATAAAACAAATTAATAACTAAAATCGAAATAAACAAAAAAATCAGGTAACAAACAGAATATAGGATTGGCTTGGGCGATCCTTGACCGAGGTTGGTTATTACGCAAAGGCGGGGGGAAAGTCTTTCTAGACTTTGCATTCACAGTGAATCCAGAAAGCACAATCCGCAGATTCATCCTGTCCGTGGGGCACCTGGTGGGAACTACAGAATCTTGCGAGGATGCAACACACCCGAGAGCAATCTCCCTTAACAAGGGGCGCTAAGAGCGGGCTATTCCTTGGTTCTGCCAGATTCAAATGCCAAAAGCACTTTGCGGATCAATATCAGGGACCCTAGGAGCCGGATCGCTGTGCACGCGTGCGTGTCGCAACAGAAAACAACCAAGAATCATAAAAAACCAAGCACGCTTTACAAAACGGCGAACAACAAGCCGCATCGGACCTAGCATAAAACTGGTGCAATCACAACAATGACAAGCTGCCACCATAGCCGATTCCCTCATACATCGGAGGAAAAAAAGGGGGTTAAGGAGGGTAAGAGAAGTTGATGGGGTTCCAACAGGAAGCGGAAGTAGAAACAATTGGCAAGAAATAAGGATAAAGGACCTTAAGGTGGTCTATTGATACTGGCATGCTTGTTATCAGGCATATGTCTAGCAAAAGAGGTGCGGGGGAATTCATGAGGGGACGAGACGGTACTGGGGCCTGTCATGTGAAATGCACTCACACGTAGCCCATGTACAGAAACTTCGTCCCCAATACTTGAAAGGGGTGGAGGAGTATCAAAAGAATGCCATCATGTGACGAAATCATGGAATTAAACTAAAATGGCTGGATCTTAATAAAAACAAGTGGACAGATGTGATGTTCACAGCTTAATGAATAAATCAAAAATACTGAAAAATTGGACCGAAATGCTTTCTAACATTGTAACGTTATTTTTCTTTAATCCGAGCTTCCTTTCAGCTCTAGGAAAATTCAAACAAGATCCAGTCATATGTGTTTCAAAATTTGAGATGGCACCTTTGAGACCCATATCCATCCCCCAACATAAGATATAAAGCAACGACCGGAAAACATTGGCAATTAGTCAAACTTACCTTTTTCACCACGGACATTGGCATTGTTGTAGTTGTCTCATGCAGAAACAAATGAAAAGGTGGATTTCGATTGGAGATGCCCAGTGGTATGCACCTGCACTACTCTTCTAGGAACCTGCAACAAGAAAATTATATATTAAGATAATTAACAAAGTCAAAGTACGTGAAGTTTATTCACACATTAATCAAGGGACAAAGTAATTTAGCTAAAAAATAATTGGCAAATTTTATCGCACAATAATTACAAGCTTCTTTATTATCTGAAAGATGGCGGTGATGATGAAATGACCATCAGTTGGCCAATGCACGCATTTTTTTTTTTTTGGCAAACCTGTCAAGGAATTTTGTACACTGGTTGGAAGGTTTAAGGCTCAACACTCTTACAAAAAGCCTTACAACAAGGCTTAAGAACAAACTAAAACATTGCTAAAATTTTTTGTTTTGAGTCTCATAAAATCGCAAAAGGTTATGTTTATTTAGCTTCGGTGCATTTCTTCGCTTGTTTGTGCTAGATTGCACAACCTACAATCCCAACTTCTTCTGTATAGCAATTTATATTTGTTATATAAAACTGCCAAACCGAGCTCAAGTACGACCAATAATTTTCATTTGAAATTGCTCCTCGCAAGTACACCTCAAACCCAATACTTTTAACATTACCTTTAATGGCACTTCAGGTTTAAAATATTAAATTTTAAATATTTATGTGCACCGAAAAAAGTGGATACGTAAATCGCTTAGAAAAAAAAAATAAACTAAGCCATAAACTTTGAGAATCTCATAAATTACATCAGAAGTTACTCCCTAAGTAGTGCCAAGGGCTAGCCAATCACAATTTGGTCTGGACATTAAAAAGGCTCTTTCAAAAGATAAAATTTAGAGTATGAAATGAAATCTTGAAGGAAAATCTGCTATTTCCAACAGCACGAACATTACAGAATATGCTAACAATTAAAGCCAATACACCACACATTTCCATCTATACTAGATAAAGTTGCCTCATCAAAACAACGTTCAGAACCCGAATACTTTGTTGAAAAATGTAGCAACAATACAAAGTTGTACATGAATTTAAACATTAAAAACGTTAGCAAATCTGCGACCTTGTCACTGACTCGACTCCGTTGAAACCTAATTATTATTTGCAACATATTGCATTTTTTTTTAAACCAGATGAAAGTGGAAATGACACAACTAGTGAATACGAACTTTTTCTAATCTGAGTTGTCAGCATCCAAGAAAAACAAAACAATGGGAAGAAAACCTCAGCAATTCTAGGCTTGACAGTCTCTGGCATTTTCAAACTAATCGAAGATTCTACAAATCTCCACATAAATAAGCCAGCTAAAATTGCAAGGAACAGGAGTAAAAACATCAAATTTTTCTTTTTAGGAGTTACAGAAATTCCATGGAAACGCTCCAGAAAGAAAAAAAAAAGAAATGTATAAGAAAGGGACCTCGCACTTCCTTGTATCACTGCACAGATCTTCCGCGTTTGAAATTCAGATTCAATCGGACGATAAACACAACGGGAAACCACAGACAGAACGGACGGACAGAGTTCCCATGGGGGAAGCAAAGAGACCTAGCCAACAATGGCCCAAGCGATAGGCACACAATAGACAGTATCGAGCCTGAAATTAGCCGACAGATTCGGCCACATTTTCCACACAAAAAAAAAAAGAAAGTAAAACGAAAACCTATCGGAAATGGTAGCTGCGTTGAAATCCTGGCACATATCCAGCCACAAGCCACAACAATCCATCGACATGCGCTTTATTGCCATCACACAAACTAGCGTGCTTGCACAAAATTAGTCAAAGGCGAGCGTTGTATCCTTTTAGTTTCAGCCAAAAAAAAAAAAAAAAAATCCATTTTCCAGTACTCTTAATTTTATATACCATATTATCCTAGCGAATCGAGGAATCTCTTGACACGGAACACTACAATATCATTCTACGACAACCGCCAAAGCACATGCTGAGAAAAATAACCTAATTTGTCAAAAACGTTAAAATCCACAACTAATGAAATGTCGAGCGAAGCAAGTGCAATCGCAAAAGTCTCAAAAACTTGCTTTTCTTCGGTAATTGGTTTAGCTATTCAATCCGCGACATGCTATGTGCTGGCTATATTAAAAATAACAATCTAAAAGGTCGTATAGATCCTCTTGAATGTGGGCCATAAATTGCGTCTACTAGATATCTATTTTATTACTACAAAAATTCAAAAATATCAACTATTTGCTTTCTCAAGGGTCTATTTCAGTTTGAAGATTTTAAATATTCCTCTAGGATTTCCTTAAAAATGGTTGAAGAAATATTAGCTGAGGGAGCTAGAGAGCTTTAGTAAAACAAAGCTATCAACATTTTGACATTTTTCACATTTGACATTTGACACAATCAACATTGCGACTTTCGCAATAAACGCTTGACTATATTGTAAATCATACTGAAGTTATAGAACAAATGCATGAAATACATACCTACTGATGTTTGTAAAATGTGTTGAGAATAAATTAATCAGTTGCTTAAAAAGTAAGAATTGTTTGAACAACCAGCATGTTAATATGTTTATGTTAATGGTGGCTATACATTATTTCGATATTGTGTAGTATTTAAAAGAAGATGAAAAAAGAAAAAGAAACCTGTTTGTAGATGGACTGCAAACTACCTGAAGGAAACCTGAAGGTCACAATTGAGGTAAAACCACATCTAAAACAACTGGAAATTCGGAAGAAAATCTTGTGCAACCACTAAAGAAATGGCTATAACATGTGTATAATACTGAGTTTTATAACAGGCTAACGATCCTCATCCTCTCACGTGAAGAAGCCTAATGTTCCAACTGAAGTGTGGCATTTGATCAGACCAAAATATCTGTAATTGAAATTGTAAAACAATACGAATTTCTTTTGATAGGAAAAAAGGAATTCTTTGAAGCACTTAAGAATGCAATCAAAGAGTTAACAAAAGCCTTCTGCAAAAATCGCATTAATATGTCCCAAGTCCCCCCAAGGTCTGAAGGTGAAGAAGACCTTATTTTAGCCGTTTTTCAACCGCATCGATGGTAGATTTTCAAAGACGGGTGCAAAAGCCCAGGGTGTAAGCCCCAGCTCTTAACGCTGCACTTTCGACATGTCCATGGCAAGACAGGTAACCGTGCTAGAATCCGTTTTCTCGTGAAAATCCTGGTTGGAAAGACACAACCAATGAGAAAAGACATGGGCGTTTACCCACGTAGAGCTCTAGGGATGATAAAGAGTTGGAAGAGGAAAGGGGGGTGGAGGGATTCGGCCGGGGAAAGGGCTATGGCTACGGGTTTTTGACAATGCAGCCGGGGAGCTAGAGAAAGAGAGGAGCTTGCGGTGGTGGTCGTGGGTGGTAAATGGGCAACAACGAAAAATCAATAGTAGCATGGAACGGGTGCGTCGAATACGTTAGTTTAGGTTAGGCAGCCTGCCTGGATACATTTCCGTGTCGTCACACGCAAAAATGATTGCCGCGATAGAAAGAGAAGTGGGTTCATGGGGGGGTTGGAACGGGATGGATCGGGAAATGGGAGGGGCAGGGGGGGGGGGGGGGGGAGAAACCGGAAAATATTAAAAGGCACGCATATTGGACCCGGGATGGAAAGACGATGGGGCTGCAAGAGAAACAAACATGAGCGGAAAAAGCAGTTTTCCGCGAGAAAGAGATGGACGGGGGAGACAAGAACAAAAAAATCCACGTTCCCGTTGACGGAACAGATAGGCCGTCTAATTACGAGATATAACAGACGGGTTCGGTGAGCTTGCGGTTGCTGTAATTTAGCGAGGGGCGCTGAAATCCATTGCCATCGACAGTTTGGTGGAAAAATCGAGGGAAACATGGCCTGCTTTAAGGGACGGATCTGACGGAAAGGGGGTGGGGGTGTTGCGGCCGACGATCGGCGATGGAAAAATCCATGTTTCGTCAATGGAGCAAATGAAAAATTTGAAGGCGACATGCCCTATGGTCGTCGGCCGCGCAAACGAATGGGCGCTTAAGCGGTTTTTGGAAACACTACCACACCTGAAAGAGCTGAAGAGCTTCCACCGAGGTTAATAATCAAGAATCCAAAACAACAACAAATTTTTTTTTTAAAAACGAAAAATAAAATAAAATAAAACATCAAGATATCTTCTCTACAGAGTTGTAGTAACGTGAAAAATCGTTGCCCATTAAAAATAGCAGCAAAAGTGCTGCACCGGCTATCTGGTGGCATTTGCGCAAGCAGGTCTCATCCCCGTTGCGAGCCAGGGGTTTTCAGGGGGAAGAAAGGGAGGGGGTCGCGCTTACCTGACCGGGCAATCCGCGGTTTACTCCGCTTCTGAATTCGGTTCCGAAATGCTCTAAGGGAGATTGATTCTGCAGTAAAAATCCACACGGTCCTTCATCCGGCACGGGCACACTTGAGGTACTTCACGGCGAAAAGGAGAAGGAGAAGAAAAAAAAATTGCAATAATGGCTACTGCGTGAAATCTGAGGTGCAAAAATCCAAACGAGGGCAAGAAGAAAAAGCTTGAAGAAGATGAAGAACAAGCGAGCGAGTTCTCCAAAAACACGCACACGACACATACACGACACGCACACGCACAGCCGCCGCTAATGGTCTCTAATCCAGCATTCGGCTGTGAAAATCCTTCCAGTGCTGCTAATGAGATCCTAGCCGGTCCAGGCACGTCTCTCCTTTCGGTTCCTTCCCCAGGATCGACCCTCGGATGAGGCCCTTTAGGCCTCCTTCACATCTCTCTTCAGACCGACCTCCATGGACGTTTGCCGAGACTGCGGGTAAAAAGAAGCACGGGCGGACGAGAGAGTGAGAGAGAGAGAAAGAGGGTGGAAAAAAAAGTCGCGCGACTGGAAAATGCCAATAACGAGGAGAGATCCTGCCTCCTCGCCTCGCTGCCAACGCCGCAGAAGCAGCGACAGAAAAGAGTGCCGGAGCGATGCGATGGAATCCAGGAAAAGCCAGACACGCTCCGCGCGGATCCATGCAGCGGCGGCGCTAGAACTAACTAGTGCATCTCTCTTTCGCCATTGTGCCGGTTCAGGCTCTCGAAATTAAACATCGAGATGAAATGGAAATGGTTGACCGATTTCATTCTCGACGTCTCTGGAGAAAGCGCCGAACTTGCGTTCCAGGGGAGAAGGGTCGGTTCACGTCATAAGGCTTCTTGGGCTGCGGAAAACGCCGCCCACTGGTCCAACAAATCGAACAGGCGGGGGACTTGGGTTCCCAAACGTTCAGACACCCCGCAATTCCATCGTCGTTAATTCCGGTCCGGCTTTAAGCGAATCAATAACCGGAAAGAAGATCCCTGAAGACTTTTTATCGACCTTGCGAAACCCTTGCCGTCGAGCGGGGCGCAAAGCCCGGCATTTGGGAGGGATGAGAGGTTCTAAACCTGGGCATTCTGGTTTTCTACAATGGTGTGGTTCCTCCAAGAAACCGACAGCGACCATATTACTTCTCAACTTGAAATTCTTCCCACCTCTTGCCCTGTAGCGTTTACCTCACTGACGTCGCTAAACCATCGCAAACTACTGCCCGAAGCCCTACAAATGAGGCAGGATGATAGTTGATGTTAATTAAGAGACACGGAGGTACTTAAAGGGTAATAGTGACAAACACTTTATCATAGCAGTGCGACACACTCACACGATTACAGGAGTTACAAGAGCTCCAATTAACCATTGCATGATTGACGCGGTGTAAGCCTACAGAGGCTGCACCACTCAGCACAAGATAAATAGATAGGTGGAGAGATTTGGGGAGGCAGGCATCAGACACCAACAGGCATTGAGCTCATGGCATGTTCTGCATTGGATGGTTTGGTTATGCAAGTAAATCTAATGCAATCCATTATTAATATCTTGTAAGGTTCGCGGAAATTGGTCGATGATAAGAACAAACGAGAAGTAAGATACAGGCAGCCATGGTAGACTAAACGGGGCAATGACAACGAATATATTGCTGTATAGCTATACTCAACATGACGGCCTGCCTAGTCAGAAGAAGCCTGCTGCATGGAGACACTAACTTCTGTAATACATGCATAAGCGTGTGATCAGCACACGAACGAAAATGGAAAATAAGCAAATGACCTGGAAGTTTAACTAAGTTGAGTGATAACATTATCAGAACAGGAATCAGATAGTCTGGCAAGAAAATCTAAGCTAAGGTTTTTAGAGGTACGAACGGTGTCTATGCACCATTTAACCAGGTGAGTAATCACCTTCCCACTGGTAATCACTCTAGAATGCGGTGTCCACACTTTAGGGTGGCAACGGTGTACTGCAGGGTGCTTACCTTGCGCAATCACGCTGTGTCTATGCAGAGATGTTGAACAAATGAGTGTGGAACTCCAAAGCCTCCTCTGGTTGAAGATGTTGTCAAGAGACGCGCAATCTGGACGGTACTCCACGACGGAATGAAGACAGCAGAAGCGGAAAGTGGCTGGCGTTTCTTGCACTCAACAAGGGCGTGGCCACTGTTTTGTAGTTGACATTTGCAAGAAATCATGCAGCAGAAGCAGCAGCTTAGACATCCCAATTCGCGCACCCTATATAGCATATGATTCCGGCCAAAATATTAATTCGTTATATGGCGTCGGCTCGGTGGGTGGAGAATCAAGTGGAGAATGACGGTGCCGTTTGCGTTGGACCGGACTATACGCCTCGCTTCGATAATTCTAACGGCTAAAGTTAATTAGTATTAATTATTATTAACAAGCTGGCAGTTCGAGGGTAAAGATTGGCAGCAGAATGTGCCAACTAGCAGATTATGATAAGTGGTTTTATATCAAGAAATTTTCATATCATCTCGACCATACTGCACACTTACACCCATCGTGATACCAGAATAGAATATGAGAAGAAGCGCTAAACATCCAACAAATATGACAAATGAGCGAAATGCACAAGAATGCATTATAACAATGATGAATAAATGTATAGTATCCAGGTGAAACCATATAATGCATCACATCATTTGCCGTTTTTGGTCTGACCACACCTTCTGCAAATTCAAACTTCATGTATTATTAAAGCTTTCATAAACAAAATATGACATAACACGACATTTTCTTGAAATATGCAGACTATGTCAGACTAAACGATTTTGGGTAAATCTAAAATAAATTTAAACCGGTACATCCAATTCGAACCCATTTAACATAATGTTTCGTAATGCGATCGTCCATGTTGTTTGTGATTAATTATCTGTCCGGCACTATTAGAATCTCTCACTAAACCTGTCTTTAACTTGAATTCTGTTACATATTAAAACCAGAAGCCTTAGTGCAATAAAATAGACGAACAATCTACGTCAAAACTCGTATTAAATTTCATTTACCGATTCATGCAAACTAATTATCAAACAAGAATCGAGCAATACATGTTTGATGATAGCTTACAAACATACTTTTGACAAAGTGGCACGATTACTGATCATATTATTTAGAAAAAACGCGACATAAAAAGGGGTCAATTCGTAACGACGACTGAGCATGCTTTTTATAATCCAGGCTACGTTTATACTTGTTATGGAAATTGCAACTTGCAGAATTATTTCACTAATTGCACATCAAACGATAACCTCGTTTAATCAATAGTATTATAACCATAATGATGAATCCACTTATAGCAAGCATCAGAGATTGCAAATAATCTCCAATACTTTTGCAATAAACTATGAGATTTATGATTCACGTTTTAATCACTACAAAATTGTACCTTAATTGGAATTAAGGGCTTCATAAAAGTGCAGAACTACTGTGAAAACATTGCAGGGAATAAATTTTCCCTGGAAATTTAAGCTACTGTTGGTTGAGAATAATGATATCCGAGGCAAATGAGGTAATGTATGCATCGAGGTCATGTACCAAGTCAACATTTATCAATCTCCACATGATGAGAAATTCAGTAACATTCAAAGGCCCATGAAGTCTAAAAACGACAAGTTTTAATCGAAGACTAATAAGCACGATGATAAAATTAGCAATCTTAAGAAAGCCAGTGACCAACTAGCCCAGTTTGCTCAACAATGTTGCTATTACATTAATGATTGATAGTGAGAAAAACCCTGTCAGGTCTAATGGTACATCAAGAGGACCGCAAAAAAAAACCCTAAGATCGAGGCCTTTACATCAGTAAGCCATACTTAGGAAAAAATAAATAAACTAAGTTGAACGTGTAAATATGCTCGTAATTAAGATAATAAATAGATTACCAAGTTATTGCCATGAACCACCACCTTAATAGGTTGACCTTGGATTAATTAATCATCAGTGCAGCTATTAATACAATAAGGATGATTTATAATAATTAACATAAGCTTAATAAGGGGATGATCTAGAGTTCGTTGTTTTGTCAAGATGGCACAAATTTGGATCCCCATCTTGAGGAACATATTGTTGTGCTCAATACAAATATTGCATTCAAGAAACTTAAAATCCAGATAGCAAAGGGTTAATTTATAATGTTATTGTATTAGTTTAAAAAGAATCAACAAAATATATCTATCTAGTTCCACAGGCCTGAATTAGAGAACAGTTCTCACTTAATTGTAATGGGGAAAGATGATTAACTAGCAAGGGTGAAAAACTACTTACCCGTATGCTCACGTATTGCCGAAATAATTGCTGAACTTGCAGGATAAATTGATTCAATGCTGAATATATAGAGTACGATATATCTCCGTAGTAATGCTTCTAACGAAATTCTGGGAAAATCTACGCTTATTTCGCACCTTTTTTCCCCCAATTTCAAGATTCACGTCACGATTTCTAACGACTGTGGAAAAACCTAGGACTCTTCAACAGAAAACCCTAGTGATTAACAATTGAGTGATCAAGGACAATTGAAGCTTATTATCAACTTTTCCATAATTACTGCAACTGAAAGATGCGACCTGCTCGTACCATGCAATCAGGTTTTTCAAAGAGACTGAGCAATCTTCTAATCAATACTTCTAAGTGGTGATCATCCCAATTTAATATTTATGTTAAGGTAATAACTAAACGGAGACCAATTTCTGATTAATGATTATCTGGTAGCTAATATGCTTCTTCCACAACATTGACCCACTTAGTGCAACCATAAAATACAGAAAAAATACACCATTCTATAATTTACAAGCAACGAAAATGGCAACAAATTTGCTGCTGAAAACAAAAGGCATAGCCTACATACAAGGGATGGAAAATAATGGATACTTGTAGTTACACATGTTTAAAATATTTTGCTAATCAAGTCCACCTTTTGCCTTCAGTGTAGTCCTTCTTGAAGTGCACAAGCATTTGACAACCCAACGAGTACCATTCCATGTCTAACAGTTTATTTTCCACTTTCGGGGCTAAACTGCTCGACACATGCATTATCTCTTCGAACATCGATGACGCTTATTTAACGTTTTGAAGCGAGTTATCGAAACGTGATAACTGGATTATTGCCAGAAGCAGGTTTGTCCAGCATTGCTTCATGAAGAGGGCAGCATTTAATGATGCTCGAAAACGTCATTGATGTCACGAATTATGATAGTGAAATGTCCTAGAATCCCAGCATCAAACCAGGAAGTGTTATTAGTCAGTAGGAAATCACTGGTAGCATATAGCATAAAGATTCAAGTAGGTTAAGCAAACTAAGATGGTTACAGTAAGCATCATCATCAGTGATTATACTTGAGCTTGACAGCTAACTGCTAGAACCTCTATAGTAGTTGTTCAGATTATAAAATGAATTGATAATTCCCTTTTCAAACAGGCATCATCCCTCGCCATTACATACACTTTGTGGACATTTCTGTTAAAAATTATTCCCAAGGTATATAAGATGCATCGAACCAGCTGCAGGCTGGCTATAATTTGCATTTCTAACTCAGGATAATTTATTTCCAGCTTAATGTGTTAAGATGCAAATTAGTTTGACAGATTTCAAACGGATTATTCCATTTTTTATTACAGATCAATGCGCTTGGCCAGTTACTACATTATTTAATGGAAGAACGAAAACTGGAGCGAAGAAATCTGTCGACTTACCTACTTGCGAGAATTCAACGCTGTGTACTGTAAATGCTGCGGTGGACCATTAATTTTCTAATAGAAACACCGAGGAAAACACTGCCTAGGATATAAGCCTAATTTTGGCCGAATTTGATTTTCCGCAAAGTCCACTCAATGGCCATTTTTTTCCATTAAACGAATGATCGACGATCAGAGTCCTGACAAATTACGCGTCTCAAGCACATTTACTAATTTCATTCCTCTGTGGAATCAGATAAAATTAGTCACAAAAATACGAGCAAATCATCAATTTGACGCAAACTCATCTGCGGGATCAAAGAACAGGGATGCATAACAACAAACGCCAAATTTTGTTAAATCGAAATGCATCTTGGGAAACGTCTGAGCCGTCCATCGAAATGACGTCAACAGGGTCACTGTCCTCATGTTGTCCTACATATACTGCGGACCCGGAAAATTCATCCTGTAAAATTAAAAAATTCACCTCTTTTTCAGCTATTCGTTAGATAATAATACAGAGATTTAGCAAGAAAAATCACCGTTAAGGCCCCTACACATTTGAACGTTTTTCTTATGTATATGTTATGTTATTTTGACGTCACTAGCAGACGACTTCGACACGCATAAAGCCTGGTTTACACAATGCCACTAATGTCGGGGAAGTGACGTAATGCCTGGTTCACGATGCATCGCCCGACGTCTTTTTCTTACCGTCACTCGATCTGCGCATGCGTGCCAACCTACTTGATGACGCGTTTATTGCCTAGTTCATGATGCCTCGACCGACGTCGTCCGCCGGTCGAGGCATAAGGTCGAGGCCTTAATTTTTCGAAGAAAAACATCACACGTTTTGACGCCCGGCGCAGTCTGGTTGATGCCTGATTCCCACTTAGCCGAAACCGAGCAGCTAACCGAAAAGTTAGGGTCTGAGCATGCGCACTTCAACAT
>JAQGAE010000945.1:0-27629 GCA_034696685.1 Julus scandinavius | reverse complement strand
ATCTCTTTTGGTTTGGCTGGAATTGTGTTTTAAAATTTCACCCATTGAAAGTGATAGGGTTGTGATCCAGCTTAAGAGGGGTCTGGGATAAAATGGACACCATGTGGACAGGGGTAGGGGGTCAACTTGTGAAAGAATTTTGGGGACGTCCTTTTTAAATGGTCCCTTACCAAGAATAAGGTTAATTACATGAATGTGGACGTTATATCATCAATGAAAAGCTTACGTCATTGTTAATTGTAAACCTCGAGCCTGGCCTTATGTGCCAGTCTTCCTTTAGTAAATAATCAGGACAGTAGGCATGCACATGTGTGTGCTATTTTAGCATCACATGTGAAAAAACGTAGAAGGGAGTGCATTTGTAAGAAGACAAAAAAAGTGAAATGGTATTAGTCATCCTCTAATAATCTACATTTGAATCTTCATATCCTGGATTCCATACCATTTTTTTGTATCAAGTGAGGAGAAAACACATATAGGCTTACAGATCATGTTAAAAAGAGGAATTTCATCGCATTTTTTGTCAGCAAAAACCAAGTACTTCTAAAACTTGCTAACATGTGTACCATGTGCAATACAAACAAACGAGATTAAACTTAACAGAAAACGAAATGTGTTACTCCAAATGTGGGAGTTTTTAAATTCGTAGGGTCTGTAGTTGAATAAACTTGTAAAGTAATTGCGATATTTTGAATGCAACAACATATCATTCATAGCAAATGTCTACTGTCAGTCTAGATTATGTTCTAGAGAAACCGCAATTCTGTAATAAAGCTAGGTTACGAAATACTACACTGAGTCGTAAAAAAGTAGAACCCAACCAATCCACAACTTCGTGACAAATGCCTCGATTTAAAAGAAATTTGGCACTTACATAGAACAATAGTGTATGAACAAAATCGAATTATAAAATGCGTTGAAAATGTTTTCCGGTGGCCTTTACACAACCCTGGAGTCTAACGCGCCATTCTTTGATTGACGAATCGATTATACGCTGGCCGAGTTCAATCCAAGTTTTCTTAATTCGTAGTTTCGAGTTTTCGATATTATTAAACTTCGATTTGTAAACCTTTTCCTGGAGAACTCCACAAATTTTGTAGTCCACCGGATTCGATTCTGGACTGTTTGGTGACCAGTGGTTCGACGAACTGTGGAGTTTCTCATTGCAACAGTTCAACCGTTTCTCGAGCACGGTTTTGTTGAAAAACGAAAAAATCCGAGATTTGTCGCATGTCCGGAACAAGTTTATTGTTCCTACACTATTGTTCTATGCAAGTGCCAAATTTCATTTAAATCGATGAATTTTTCACAAAGTTGTGATTTTTTTTATTGGGTTCTACTTTTTTTGACTCACAGTGTACAAGCTTCTCGTTAGTTTTATCTAATAATTGAACCCACATTCTAGTGCCCATTTTATAATACAAACTAGTTTTAATTCAAGGTTGAATATTTATTACAATGCTAGTTCCTGCAAATCTTTCACATGACCAGATGTCACGGAAGGATAACTTAAATGGCATCGTACGCAACACAATGACACCAGGAGCAAATATTTCAATCATTCACGACTTGTGTATTAATTGGTGGCACATTATTCACATGACGTCACAATCTACATTCCCCTAAAACTATAGGGGAGACCGGGGCATAGTGGATACACTTTTTAGAATTCATTTTTTTTGGAAAAAATATCTAACTTGTAGCATTTTAAAAGAATAACACAGTAATATACAAGCCTTCAGGATCTGTAGACAATTTTTCATCGTTTTAGAGCTTCAAGTTCTTTTGCTATAAAAGATTAAAAGTTGGTGGCGCAGACTGTCCCACTGTGCCCTATACCGGGGCACAGTGGGACATGGCATTGGGTACAGTGGTCCACGCGAAATTAAGGCAAATTTTACAAGAAAAAGAACACCACATAGATTGTGTTTAATTCAGCACGTCAATTTAAAATTTCAAGTTTAAACTACAAAAACGATTAAAATTAACCGTAATTACAGCAGCTTTCATATTTTCACTGTTTACTCCTCCAAATGTGTTTTTTCTTCTGTGATTGTGAACCGTGTTTACTTTAAAACATAAATTTAAACATGGTTTTTATTTAAAGTTATGAATAATGAGAAAATATAAAAATATTTTCCAAAAACATTAATTGGGGTATGTTGGGATATGTCCCACTGTACCCCATAATGTTGTGATCCACTGTACCCCGTATAACCAATTTGATTTGCATAAGACATTACAGCTGACCACATGGCTAATTAACATAAACTTTAGTTTGAAATTATAGCTGGATATATACACTCAAGAATGATATTATTAATGTTTTATATCTACACCTAGAATCAAAATCCAATTGCGAGTTGAATAATTACTTTTCAAGAACAAAAACGTTGCAAATATTTTCTTCTATACTTGTGTCATATCGCAGAATTTTTGGTTAATGAAAGAGTGCTGCATACATCTTCTTTGCAAATCAAAAGCATTGGGTTGCTCATAAAACCTGATTTTATAAGGACGTTGTACCACTGTGCCCCGGTCTCCCCCTACAAGGCCTCACATTCCCTAAACATTATCCTACAGTCAGTAAATAAATGCAATTCAAGTATACATACCGCATGTCAGACAAATTGAGATAATTACATGTTAATACCACTATTAAAAGCCCTGAATATTCCAAAACCAGAAGCTAATTTTCAGCAAAAAATTGAGCTTATGGAGCTACAAAAAATCTCTACACTTCATCCTTGTTATTATTTAAAATTCCTTTGTACACTTTATACAGTGCAAAATGTAATTAGTCTATCACCAGTTCTGGTTAATATAGGGCCAAGCTGCAAAAAAAAAACATTAACAAAAAAAAAAAAAATTAAAAAAAAAATAACACTGCTGCATGTGAAATTTTAAAGAAAATGTCCTTGAGCAACCACCAACATTCAACAACATAGCACGCAGCAGTCCTTGGAGGTGATAATCAAGATTGAATGAACATGTTTTGTGAATTCATCTAAGTGTAATGTCCACCATCCCAATCCAGAGTGGTTGTTGTGCAATACAACACCTACTGACCCAAATCAGGGTGTTTGCCACAGGGCCTTTTGAATGGGCGCTTGCCCAGCTGGTTTAAATTGTATTCACACAAAAAAAGCAGACATTTTTTTTTATTATACTAAACAGTATTCTTTTTTATCCTCAGGCTACCAATTCATTCCACCTGGCTTGGCAGAAATTTCTGGGGGAAAACACGGCCACATGCTAGTTTTTTGGAAAGAAGGGCTAGTTTAGGCCAAAATTTCACTCCTATTTGCGATACAAATTACAGAAAGAAAATTATTATACCAGTAGAACAGGGTTCCCTAAGATGGATCCATGACTAGATAGGAAATCTGTGGACACTGATGTGGAAAAACTATTTCACCAACTAATAACTGAAATTTAGCAACGATTTTAGATGTTTACTACAACAAATATGATGTATTTAATATTTTAATAACTGAATTGTGGATTTTGGGGTATTCTTAGTTTCCATAAGGAACACTGCACAAAGGGCATTGATAGCAGTTTAAATAAAATACTGTTCCGGCTATCGAGAATGGATTTCTATCTAAGTACGCAACTAACAAAATTCGTTGTAGTTTCATACTTTGTTGTTGTGATTAGGACCAACCAAGACTTAAACCCTGCATCACAACATACTATTGTTGAAATGAGTTCATTTTCAATAGATTTGGAAATATTCTAGAAATCAAATCATGTATGACGCATGATATCAAACAAAAAATAACCTATAGAGAAGCTAAATTCCTGTCTATCCAGCAAGTTCCAAAAGTGGTGCATTACTTTATTTTAATTGGAATAGTACTCTAATATCCCAAGCTCCACCAACTCTAAACTGGCGTGCAGTATAATAAAATGAGTTCTTACAACCAATCATATATGATGCAGCATGAATTTATTGCTTGGAAGTGATAAGTGTGAAGGACTTTGGTTAGGCCAAATTACTGGTTCATTGGCCAGAACTGTACCGAGTATGATAGCATAACGACATGTATAAATTCAATAAAGAAAATAGTTTGGAATGTGGTGCACAGACACCGGCTTCTTGGAAAAATACTCTACTTTGTAATACAAATTGGGTCTTATTCCCAAATTATTACCAATTTTTGAAGTCTGTGAACTACAAAAGCAATGTATAACTACTCTAAATTATAGCTCAATCTTGAGATAGTAAAAGATAGCTAAGAATAAGTGACAACTTTTTTAGTGGTAGAGATCAAGGTTCTAAACTATAAAATGCCAAAAACAAGGAAAACTACCATTACGATAGCAACAACAAAAAATGACATCCTCCCTTCTGATCATGAACCTATGCCTTTGAGATGTAAATCTTGTTTAATTGATAGGGAATTTTGCCTATTGTAGGATTTAACTGACTCATTCAATCACTTCTTAGCATTTCTTGACTTTACTACCAACATCAGTGAGCTAATGCTTGGAAAATTCAAAATATGCAAATTAACACTTGCAAACCTAATTGAAAAAGGAGTTTCCCACGAATGCCAATCTACAATCAGTGAAGCGAATAAATAAAGCTTTTATGCTTCACCGATTTTACAAAAAGCGTTAGTTTGGAAGCTGTTATTTTTGGATAACAAACATGGATGAGAGAGACGGAGTGACTGACAGTGAGACTGTTCAGTGCTAAAAACCTGCAATGTCTATCAAATAGTTATTATCTAGAATAGGCAAATTTTATTTCTAACGAATATGTTAGGCACTAACAGGATATGACCTACCGCCGGTACAGGAAGAATAAAAACTTCAGTGAACTTTTTAAAAAAGTCATTTACAAAGGGAGTCGGCGTAGGCCTAACGTAAACAACGAACCAGTACGTACCTTTTCGATGACATTTTTACATGATTAACGAGCAAGTCGCCAAGAATGTGGAACGCCAGACCAACATCGAAGTGCTATCTTCTTAAAGCATCGTCCATTCGTAGAATAACTACTTTTGTAAAGTTGCAAAAGAAGCATTGAGTCCCAGCACGGACGGTAATAATGACTCCGGAAGGTGAGATTATTCTCCTCTGCGACTTACCATATCACTGATAAATACTACGGCACAAAGATATGCATCATTATAGACGTATCAAGATGAAATACTCATGAAATTATGGAAAACTTTCTCAAAAAATTAAACTATTTACGGTACGAAAGAAGAAGAAACATACAACATTCCAATGTGGCGATCAGACCGACAAACTGAAAGCACACAGGAGCCGAAGTTCATGAAAAAAGAATATTTTTCAACAACGGCGCTTTTGCTAAATGCCGAACACGGGATGCGATACAAAATACAGGGTGTCCCCGATGCGTCTATCCAGAAAAATAAATAAGATTGTTTTGAAATTGTGTCGTATTCAAATAATCCAAAATATTTTATTACACATTCAAAAACTTTGAGCAACGTTTAAACAAAAGTTTTAAAAAATGTTTCCTATGGCATTATAAGGCAAACTTTCATTATATTAATATTTGTAAGTAGGCCAAAATTCCTCCTAGGGGCCATTCAAAAAGGATGTCCCCCGAAATTTCTCCAAAAATAGACATTCTCCCCCTCCACCACCCCTGTCCACATGGTGTCCATTTTAGCCCGGAGTTGAGCCCTTCATTGTTTGTTATCCAAAAATAACAGCTTCCAAACTAACGCTTTTTGTAAAATCGGTGAAGCATAAAAGCTTTATTTATTCGCTTCACTGATTGTAGATTGGCATTCGTGGGAAACTCCTTTTTCAATTAGGTTTGCAAGTGTTAATTTGCATATTTTGAATTTTCCAAGCATTAGCTCACCAGAAAGTTTTTTTGGAACATAACAAAAACCCATCCTATAAAATTCCAAGCACCCATCTCGCTGCCAATTTTACAACATTTTTTCAGATTTTTTTCTGATAACTGAAATTTACTGACATTGAAGGGAAATTCCAGCATAAAATTGGTGTTTAACACAAGTTTAGGCATAATTTCCGATTTTCCTGAGGTTTTAAAAATTCAAGTACAGTTAAGACAGGGGACACATCTTTTCTGGTGTCCAATTCGATCCCCTTTTCACTGAACTTTAAAACTTAAACGAAAAACTGAATAATACCATCATTAGTGGACGTAAATAAATCATATAACACAATACCATACATCGGCATACAAATCGCTCAAAACGATTTTCCAACTCTTTGAAAACATTGTTGAGAAATAATTTATTTCCAGTTGCTGAATTTAGCCCTAGCTGAAGTCCTACTTAAAACATGGTTTGCAAACTCTCCAGTGAAAAATATTCCACATAAATCAAAAATTTCTTCCATAGTCTCTTCAAAATGATAACGAAATACTACTTCCAACTATCATTAAAAAAATGAGCAACCTGTGGAGAAAAAAAACATCACCATGACTTCTGAAGTTCTGAATTTGCATGAGCTACAGGACCACAAAACTCATTTTGCCTGCACCCACACCTTTTTGGTACCAGGACTCCTTACAATTTCACAAATTATAATACTTAGCACCCCAACGATTTATTATTTATATGGTTAACTAATTGACCTCATGGATCCAATAAAATGGTCTTGAGTCCTAGATGAGCCGCTTATTTTGTTTTAACTACATTTTTGAAATCAATTATTTAATAATTATGATTGGTTTACCAAATCGGGTTTCAAAGTCGATCAGTACTGCCATAATTAGTGATTTACTACATTTCTGTAAATTTGTATTATTGAACAACATTATGCATAATGGTAACAAAATGATGAACATTTTAGAAAATCAAGCAAAGACAAAATTAAACCGATTGAATATGTTAAGTTTATTCAATTTTGTATTCTGCAGATATATGTATTATGCCAATAAGCAAATTGGTAGTCAATTGTGTTAGTGGGGATTATGTGGTGGGGATGGTTAGTAAATTGGTGACTCTGGAGGGTTAGTGTTTACCAGCTACGAACTAATATGAAGCCAACTGGGTGCCACGAGAAGAAGCACCACCCACTTCTAGTCGGTAAGTAGTGCCTGTATGTTATAAGGGCACATTGCATGGTTGGGCAAACAGGCTGTTGAAGAAAAATATCAATTTAACAAATTTCAGCAACAATATTTAATAAACACATTTTATATCCACACTTACTTAGTTGTGCTGGTTCCAACACCACCCTCCAAGAGTCACCGATCTAAACAAATGAAAAATCATTCTTTAGTCTTTCAACACTTAAAAACAACTGGTTCACTCACCATGCATGGGCAATGGGCATACATTAAACTTATCTACTGGGGAAAATAAGCTACTTCAAACTTTTATGCAGACCTACTATTAATAAAAATAGGTCATAGTATCCAAAACGTACTGTACATTAAAACATTAAACTTACTTGCTGGCACTTGCTTCACCTTCAGAATTTTTCTGAAAGCTTGGTGGTGCATACCGGTTGTACAAACCCCAAATACTATTCATTAATTTGTCATTGTATTTAGCAGGTGGATTTTCATGAACTGCAACAAAATGAATTGGTAGATAAAAAGTGAGTGCCTGATTAATACACAAAAATGAAGAAGTTGTCAATTTTTCACAACATACAGTACTTCCAACAGTTACAAAATTCCGTCTGAAAACTGAATATGGTTGCCGAAATACTAAACTGAAATATCAGATTCTCATCCAGAGTCTACATGAACCACTTCTATGAAGTTCACGTCTACAAGTATTTTTGCAATAAAAAATCTGTCATAAATAACACTTAATGCACGAACATCTGACATATAGTATTATATCAACAACCTGCGTCATTGAAATGAGGGTGGGGGAGGAGGATGAGGCGAGACTTATATAAGAAAATTACGACACAATTCCCTAACAAGGCCATATTTAAAGATCGATGGTCCTGAGTCGCACTTTGGGGAGGATGGTGGGAAGGGGGTCCTGAGTCACACTTTGGGGGTTAAAGAGTCATACAGTTTTGGGTGGGGGTTGTGAGTGATAGGTTGGGGTGGTACCGCGTCACAAAGCTTGAAACTCCATTGCCGTAAAGGGCACCCAGCATCATCGCTACGTGTGAATTTAATTCATGAATATGCCATATCAAATTAAACGCTAAATTGTTTGGATAGTTTTGTGGATAAACACATTTACAGCTACTTCTAAAAAATGGATGAATTTCATCCAGATTTATTCAACGCGTATTTCAAGTATGGGCGGAAACTGGATACTCAACTCTGGTTCGCCTTATGTTGGAAGATTGCACTGCTATTTGGACCCCTCACAGGATGGTTCATATTCAGGACATAGAGATGGTCCAGCATAGGGCAGCCAGATTTGTTAAGGGAAATTACCAACATTCCGTAAGTGGGACAAATAACTCCACTCGCTAAATTGGGACATGTTGAGGTCCAGACGAGAAAAGTTGTGTATGGGGTTATTCAAACGTTTTAATCTTTCTCGTAATTCACATCTTGTTTCCCATGTTTAACGCTTAACGGCCACTATAGGAGTAGATATAATCACTGAAATCATTTGACCGAGCTTCGTGCCAAGACGGATGCTTACTAATGGTCCTTCTTTTTACATGCGATTAGACGATGTAATAGCCTTTCTGGCGAAAGTCCAGATTTTGCAAAAATGCAATCTAATAATTATGTCTAAGTAGCTACTGACATAGGAGAATTCTCCTGAAGTACCCTGAGTACGGCCCCCTACCATACAGCATTTATTTGCCGACTATAGGGTACCGAGTTGGATTATATATATGTTGAAATTTACAACAACTGAGATATTTAAAACATATTTCTTAGCTCTTTTAAAAACAAAAAATGATAAACTCATTATATATTGTATGCTGACAAAAATGATTAACCCTGCATATGATACAATATATATATACTGTACTGGATAATACTTTGATGGATGTAAATCCTTAATCACAAGCTTGCTAGCAAAGTTGTAGAAAGTTGCACAGTAATGTCATTGGGCCTCATCAAATTGCCTTATGCTCGCATAAACAGTTTCATTAATTGACTTTCTGATCTTTTAAAAGGTGACATTGGGATGTTTGACTTGGCAGTACAAAACAACCTGTGCACTAGCTTAGAGCAGTTAAATTTGTGTCTGCGCACGTAGGCCGATCTTTAAAGAGAAATGTCGACAAGCATCCATTACTTCAAAAATACATCATACAGCATGAAGGCTATTAAAAGATGACCCCAGTGTTAATCCATGTTAGAAAAAAAAAAAAAACTAGCACCCAGCAAACTTACAAGATAACATCCTGACATTCGATGGGGAAAGTCCTCCAAGGTCAATTTTAATATCGAACTCAGTCAGCAAAAGTACAGGCACAGGCACAACATGTTGCCCCATTTGTAAATGAACTGATCTATCATAATTTTAATCACCGAAATACAAAATATATAAGATTACCATTGTAAGAACTCTGCTGGGCCTTTGCATTGCTCGAATCCTTGTCCTTGTAGAGAGAAGCCTCCCACTGATGACGGACTTTGGACACAGTGCCCAAAGTTATTGGAATGGAAGACATCTTTTCTAAGAATTTTAAAGGAGGAGGTTTTGATTAGTGATTGGGTTATTGAATAACTTAATGACTGAAAAAAACAGCACTGCAATTATGGAATTAATTTCATTTTGCAAAATTTAAAATCTCCCAACGTCACAAGAATACATTTGGGCCCAGTCTGTTTCTTGTCCTTTCTGTAGTGCGAATTTACACGTTACGCTTGTCATGTTCAGCTAGTTAATCTTGCTAACCCTCTACAGGATTAAACCTCTACTTGTTGGGCATTCTTTAGCCTTAGTTAGCTTTGGGCCCTTAAACCCTATCCAACCAACCAACATACAAAAACTTTTACAACTTTTTAAGTTACTGGTGGTCTACCGTCCTAGCTATGGCTTTCACACTTTTACAAACAAAGGCCAGAATTCTAGCTATAATTCATCTATATAAGCACAAAATAATCAAAAAGCTACATCCAAATATTTAATTATCAATATTGAGAGTCAGTACCCCTAGTCGTATATTCAACTTGACTACTTTTGATATAATGAACTGCCATGGCAAAGGCCCATAAGCCACTAAGGGCTGCAGAATCATAATAAAGCTATTTTATCATTATACATTTTGAGAAGATGAAAATGATGATATGGTAAGCTATTTTTAGTGACAAGTTAAAATTATCTATTGTATTGACCAATTAAACTAAAATGGCGTCATTAAATTGGAACACTAATTTACAGCTTCTGGAATTATCATTTTACTAGAAACGAAAGGGTTACTAGGCAAAGTAGAGAAGAAAAAAGTTCGATCTATTTGCAACTTTACTTGTGTAACAGGGTCACAGAAATTCTATATGTATATGCTATATCTCCAGTTGCATAAAGGGTTAGCCATATAGCTCACAAGCATTGATATCCAAACTACCACAATTAATGTCAGAAAAATGTAAAAATGCACAATCAAGATAAGTACAATTCCAACCAGTGATGGGACATGACTATATGAACAGACTATAGCATTTGTCAGAAGTTTATAAAATTCAAATCTTTGAAAATCTGAGGCTTTAACATTATACCAGCGGTCACAGGGCCGATTTACATTTTTTTAAAAATTGGTATGGACTCTTTTACATTCATCAAATTACTGATTGCCCAAGACATACTCCCAGAGCTGGCAACAGGTAATTTACATTAACCGCAGAATGTTTGGGTAAAACAAACTGGAAGAACTAACCCAAGTAACACATTAAACATGCAATGTTGGATTTTTGGTTCGTAACTTTGGCAGTTTGCTGCCAACATTGGCAATTTTAATGGAAGAGTTGCCAATCGTTGGTTTTATGTTGTCAGTCAATTGTTCGCATTGTTGGTTAAACAGGGGCGTCGAGAGCCTGCTGGGGCCGGACCCAGGGGTACCAATGAGGGAAAAGGGGGTATTTAACCCCTTCCCCCTTAATATGTAAGTTCGGTATTGGGGTTTAGCAATGACGATATAACTACCACTGAGGGCGCCAGGGCCCAAAAATTGAAGTTGCTCCACTGCATCAATGATTTTATGTTGTCAGTCAACGTTGGCAACAGTTAGTTGCTAACGTAAAAACACAAAATAAAAAATAATCAAATGTTGTTGTTGGTTGAGGTTTAAGGGCCCAAAAGCCACTGAGGCTAAAGAGGGCCCAACCAGTTGCAGGTGAATCAAACAAAAGCATAGATAGCTTACAATATATAATAATAATAAATACACAATATTATTGAAAATACAACAAAAATGATAAATTTAGTTTTGACATTTCGTTGATAAATATGATTGATTAAACATAGGCCAAATATGTATTGGGCCCATAGACTCAGGGGCGTCGAGAGGCAGCTAAGGCAGGGCCCAGGCGTACCAATGAAGGGGAAAGAAAGTCTAAAGGGGGTATTTAACCCCTCCCCCTTTTAATATGTAGGTTCGGTGATGTAACCAACGTTAGGGCGCAGGGGCCCAAATTCAATTCTGCGTCTGGGCCCAAAAATTGTACTTACTCCACTGCATGCATGGTTGACCCAACGATTTTCGGTTACTTTGGAAATACATCCCAATGAAAAATTAAACTTTAGTACGTGCCAACTCGCAAGTGAGAAAATAAAACATAAAACGAAGACATCACGTTACTAGAAATGAGATTGAACTGACCTTTGAATGCCGTTGAAGGCGCACACCGACCCAACAGGTTGTTTTTGTAGTAACTCAGTTTCTCTGCTATTCGTTGAAAATCGGAAATGTCGAGGTTCATAAAATAACTTAAAGTGAAACAAATAGTGTATTTAATGGCAACGGAATGGTAAAATAAGCGTAATGATTTGTGAAAAATATATAACAAGACTAGATAAACTTTGACGAAGCGGACGACGACTCCAGCAAGATCTACTGGCGAATGATGAAAGCTGAACAGCCGTACGAAAAATCAGGACTGCGGCGCATTCTCATTGGCTCATTCCAAATGGACACGCCCATTGACGTCACACAATTGATTTTCTAGTGAAGGAAGTGTTGACGCCGTTTCATAATAACATGTTTGTGGTTTTTCAAGATCAGGGACACTATTTAAGAAAAATAACCGAACAAATAACAAGCAATAAGAATATACTTACGCAATAAGTTAGCACTATAACATACTACAAAAACCTTATTATAATAGACATAGGCATCGTGCCTCGGTGGCTCAGTAGGTAGAGCGTAAGTCTCATAATCTCAATAGAGAGGTTCTATCTTAAGGTCGTGAGTTCGATCCTCACCCGGGGCATTGTTTTTTTTAAGAATTTTTTGTTCAACAAGAAAATAGTTGCTTTCTATTTACCTGATTCTTATTTTACAACTAACAGAATTTAAATAAAAATAACCAGGTTTCATGTTTTATCATTCTGTCGTTGTCATTTACACAGAATAATCGAAAATATTGCCAAGAAGTGTACATTTTAACAATGTAAGGGCCATTCAAAACGGACGTCCTCGAAATTCCTTTAAATATTGACCCCCTACCCCCTGTCCACAAGGTGTCCATTTTATCCCCAAGGTCTTTCTTCTCTCTCACCCCATCCTCCCTAATGGACATTCGTAATTTTTTTTGTTGAAAAGTAGGGTGTCCAGAAAATTTGTTGGAACATACAAAGGCACACCCTATAAATTTCCAAGCACCCCACTCGCTACCAATTCCACGATTTTTCTGATTAACGGAAATTTCCAAACATTGAAGGGAAATTCCAGCACCCTTCAATGTTCCAGTTAGGCATATAATTCTCGAAAGTGTCCATTTCCCATTTCACTTACCTTTAAAACTCAATTACACAGAAAATCCGAAAAATGAAAAATATAGCATCATTATTGTACGTCCATAATGGCTTCCACCCCTCCTCCTCCCCCCACACTGATCCCCCCTCAGCCCTAATAACTGGATAAGCCCTTAATACCACACATGTAAAATTTGTTACTACATATCCAGTCTACTGTCTACTAAACTAACAAGAGGGTCAAAGTCACTTGAACAAACAACCCTAGTGAACATAAGAAACTTATCGACAGAAATATATGGACTTTAGTTTGTTGTTTTTCTGTTTTATTCTATTGTACAGTTTGAGAATACTTAGTTTGCCATATAGCTCATATCATCGTTGGGGCATTATAAACAAAATAACATCAACAGATTTTTTTGGCCCATTTTGTGTACCTTGAGTTTGGAAAAAGGTTGAAAAACAGTGCTATAACATGTAATTCAACTCTGATTCAAACCAATTGCATAACTTGCTTTTGACAAGGAAAAATTTGTTTCTATGATAGCATATGACCATGCACTATGCAGAAAAGGTCATAAATTGTGCCACAACTTGATAACAACTTTTACAAACAACTAGACCATCAACGGTAAGAGAACAAAACGTTTTTTTATCTAAACAAGGCACTAATTAGCAAAACTTTATTGCAAACTGAAAGTAACTTTCGAAAAATACATATCTGTTTTGCACAAATGCCCATTTGACTCATGAGCATGAAGAACTAAGATGAAGACTAAACCCGCGGTTTTCAAACTGAGTTCCTTGGAACATTTTCAATGTTTTAATAAAAGTGTGGAGTATTTTTTAGTCTATAACTTGATAATTCACAAAGCAATTTAAACATAATCATTCATATGGATTATGATTACATTTGAAAAATATTAATAAAAAACCTTTACCAACTTTTTGGTGTTCAAAAACTGCATAAATATCCATAATGGACTATGCAGATGGGCGATTTGACACTTATTTTAAATAGTGAGTAGCACTAAGCCCAAAAAATGCAGTACTATACTGTACTTTGGTACTCAATTTGTATTGTGTTGCATAGTTTTATTTCATATAATTTTGGTTTATAATTTACAGTAATTAATAATAACCATTAATTAAGAATTATAAACAACGTCAATATACAAAATTAAATATACTATTAAATAAGCTATCAAATACAAATTTTAATCAGGACTAAATTCAATCATAAATATGAAAATTTGTATTTTAAAAATGGTTTGAAATTCCTGTGGTGCATTTTTCATACTAGGGTTTCAAAGAAGTAACATTTAAATCATAGGGTTCCATCAGGGTTTGAAAGTTTGAGGACCGCAACAGTCTAAATAAATGAATTCTCAGCTTGTTCAATCTGACAGCACAGCTTGTTTAATCTGACAGCACAGCTTGTTTAATCTGACAGCACGGCTCGCTTAATCTGACAGCACGGCTCGTTTAATCTGACAGCACAGCTTGTTTTGGAACAAAGGCAACATTGGTCGCCATCTTGGTCCACAAATATTATATTTGAAAACTCTGATTGTGTACATTAATAAACTTTCAATAAAATATGAAATTGGAATTCTAATGACTATACGCTGTCATCGGAAAGTAGGGGCAACTTTTCATCTCTAAATGAAACACTGTTGCCATATGTTTTTACATAATGTTCTATAGTTACTGACATTCTTCTTTCACTCGCGTTGCTGTTTCTTCGTTTTAAGACCATGTAAATCACGAGAAAAACCACCTGGAAAATAAAATGAGTTGAATTATAATTAACCTGTTAACTTTGGTTTCATAACAAAAAAGAATTAGCATTGCACTATACTAATGAAGACTGCTTTTACAGTATCATCATGTTATCCAAAACTTTCTGATAGAAATTATATATCTTCCCTAGCATATCATTCACAGCAAGCAATAAAATGATTATGTGATTAAGGCAGATTTGTAATTATATTCAGTTTGAAGTTTACTCTTGGTATCATATTTCTTTCCATTTATCAAGAAATGATGTGACCTTTTCAATAAAATGAGTATAATATTTCCCTCGCAAATTTGGAGAAGGTCCACCTGATTTAAGTTTTGTCTCATCTACAAAATTAAACTTATTTTTGGCGAGTTATACATCTTCAAATATATATATTGTACAATTATGACTAAGCAGTATTAATTCACGAGGACGACAATCGTTATATATTTCAACTACATAAAGCACCATTAAGTTGAGCAATGAGCAATTTGCAATAACCTTGAAACAATAAATTTAAATAACAAGTAAGTTAACAGCAATGAGTTATGGGTTACTTAGCTTATTGGATTACTGAATAGCTGGTAAGTGATGTTTTTGACTTATGATTTACGGTATACTACTTGGGCAATATTTCACCAAATAAAAAACATAGAAATGTTGATGATTACCAGGAAAAAATGAAGAGCAAACATGACCATGCTTGCCCACTGGAATCCTACTTTTTCATATAAAAAACCACCGAGCGAAGGTCCGATAAAAGCCCTGCGATGGATAAAAACAACATTTGTTATTTTGAAAAAAACATAAAATATGTTAGAAGAAACATTATAGCTTCAAAATAACAGAATGTCTCACCCCAGAGCAAATGAAGACGTGTACAAGGAGGATACCATGCCATATGTTCCCAAATTATCTGGAAATCCGCCTTTTCTAAACACACAAATAAGTTTTCAACCTTAATTTTGTGTTACAACAACATCATCATAAACTACTTTCATTAAATATAATATCAATAATTACATTGATTCCCGCAATGCATCGATGAAGCCACATACGATTTCACCACCGATACATAAACCATGAAATACTAGTGCAACTATAATCACCCATAAAATTCTTTAAAAAAAATTAAATCATGGCTTTAGAATTAATTTTACAAATAAAATATTCACAAAAGTATAAAAGATGGTGAACTTACGTTTCAAAGGGAAAAAATGGTGCTGGACCAATAAATAAATAAGCAATGCATCCAAAGAAGCCCCCAAATGCACACAGGATTTTGGCAATGTCCTATGAATACAAATTATTTTAGTACAAGAAATACAGTATTGTGTGCAATTATGAATGACTTAATCAAAAGTGGGAAAATTATTATAGCAATATTTTCAAAAATAATGAAAACGTGTACACTGTACATAATGGGCCTTTTGAAACTTGTAATCTTTTTCTTTAATAATATAAACGAATTTTTGAGACAATTTATTTCTTCCCTTCCCTAATTCTTGAATGTACATATATAACAAAATTCAAAAATATTTTAAATTCCTAAATTACTTTACTTAAAGACAAATGACAATGATCAAGGTTGTTTTCTGCACTTAGGGGCCACTCAAAAAGGACTTCCGAAATTCCTTCAAAAATTGATTACCCCCATCCCCTTCCCTACCCCCTATACATTTTAGCCCAGACCCCCCCCCCCCCTCCACAACCCCTCATAGACGTCCTACATTTTTTTGAGAAATAGGGTTCAGAAAATGTGTTGGAACATTCAAAGACCCATACTATAGACCCATCATTTGTGGACGTCCATAATGGGTTTTCCCCTCCCTCTCACCCCCCCCCCTCTCCCTCTCACTCCTTCCCTCCCCCCCTCCTGTCCACATGGTGCACACATACCAGCAGACCCCCACCTCCTCATGAGGACGTCCTTTTTTAATGGTCCCTTATTGATGCAAGAAAATATCTATACGTGAGCAATGGCTTTAAATTTCAATAAATATAAGAAACATAAAATCTAATAAATCATGCTATTATAATACTCATAAAGCAATCTCTTGACATCAATTTAAGTAATTTGGAAACACTTCACCAAAAACATCATCTTTCTTCAATTATGAAGAGGGTAAGGTTTGGAAAGCCAATGAACGGCAAGACGACTTTGATACATAAAGTTGCAAATATTACTTTTTTTCAAAATGAGGTGCGAAAATTGATTTATAGTCTACAACAGTGCACTTCAGTAGATTCCTAATTATTAGGAAATTTGGAATGTTTATACGAAAATACGAGAGATTCACAAATACAAGTATATTTGCAAAAATACGAGGGGCGGTCAAAAAGTCTTACATATTCGTTTAGTATTCAAAAACCAGATGTCGTATAAAAAAACTGAAATAGCCAATTTTATGAGAAGGAAATTTGCTATTTTTCAATGCAAGACCCGAGTTTGTTGACACATTTATCCCAGTGTTTGATGAGATTGTTTATTACCCTCTTGAAAAATGTGTCATGTTGGTTATGCAGATATCGTCGAACCGCAAGTTTCACATCATCGTCTGTTAGGAATTTTTGACCACTCAGCGTTCCTTTAGTGGACTCAAACTTTCACCAAACGACTTCCATCTCTTTGGTCCACTAAAGGAACACTTGAGTGGTCAAAAATTCCAAACGGATGATGATGTGAAACTTGTGGTTCGGCAATATATCTGCATAGCCAAAGTAACACATTTTACGAGAGGGGTATAAACAATCTCATCAAACGTTGGAATAAATGTATAAAAAAAACTCGAGTCGTACATCGAAAAATAGAAAATTCCCTGCTCATTTAAAGGGCTATTTCAGTTTTTTTGTACGACATCTGCTTTTCGAAAATTAAACGAATATGCAAGACTTTTTGATCGCTTCTCGTATCTACTGCATACTGTGTAAACGCACTTCCATGTAGTTGTAGATATAAATAGTTTACTTTGTACTTTTTTAATAAGAAAAGGAGAGAGTCGCATTTATGTTTACAAGCCTTGACCCAATTTGGAAGATAAATGTTCTTTGCAAAACTATTTAAAAGACTATCTATAAATTGCTTTAGTTCGTAAGGATATTTGATCTTTTCATTTCTCTCAAGCTTGTTTTGTAGTTCGCTTTAAAAACAATACCAAGTTTTCAAAATGGATGAAGAAAAATTGTTGATGGATAAATTCAGGGACATCAAAATTGTTATTAAATGTTTTGATCTCTAGTCATAGAATCATAGATCTCTAGTCAATTATTGACCTGCCTACAAGCAATAAATTTGTTGTTCAATGCTATTGTTTAATCTTAAATGTCGCACTTTGTTCTCTCAACCTTTAGTCCTTGCTTTATTAACTTTTTTGACCATTATGAGTCGCCCAATAACATTATAATTCTGTATGGGTGAAGTTTGGCAAAAACATCTAACAAAGTGCATTATTAAAAATAAGTTTTTAACTAGGGCACAGATAAATTTTTAAAAAATCGTTATCTTTGTATATGTAACATTGGATAAAAATTAAACATTCGTGGACAATCTAGTTTTAAATGGTGATTATTATCTAACATGTTCATGTCTGTTTAAGTTATGGAATGGACCGATAATTGAGCATCATTCTGATTTTTCCACTATCAAATAAGTTAAAAAACAACACAAAAAATTGCAAAATTATACAAATATTTGCCTCATGTCAACTAGACATGAGGTACATTTTAAAATAAACCAAAAACAATTGTTTGATTGCTTTCAGAGGCATAAGAAATAAGATAATTTTGATAAAAAATGACAAAACATTGGGAAATAAGTTGCTGCCAGTGACTATACTTGTGTTTTAAAATCAAGAAAATAATAAAAATTATGAAAATGTCAACATTACCATTCTATCGCACAATGCTCCCCAAATAGGTGTTGTCAGTCCATAAACGGCCCCATTCACCACAAACATTAAGCCAATTTGCAAAGGAGTCAAGTTAAACTAGAAAAGGAGTAAATGCAATTATAGAAAATTTGGTAGCAAAATTATCAGTTGATAACTTGAACAACATCAACTTACCTGTCTCACATGTGGCTCCAATGTTGCCGAAAGGAAGCCAATACTTGCAGCACTGACAAATAAGCTCATAGCGGCAATTGCAACAGAAGGAAGTTTTAAAATTGATAACATACTTTGTATTTTATCAGAAACGATTTCAGCTGAAACAGATTTGTCAATTGTCAGTAAATTTTCCATGGATTATCAATATGCAAACCAAGTATAATATGACTTACTGTCTTGATTTGGCAAAATGAAGAATGTGCACACTGAACCCACCAATAATAGCACTCCAAGAGATACAAAAGGCAGTGAGTAACCACCTACCTAAAATACACAAGATCAGTAAAATGAATTATTAATTACATGGAGATTATGTATTGGCATTTTGAGTCTCAGCTCATTTGATCAGGTTTACAGCAATTATAATAAATATAATCTAATAAAAGTATTAACTATGATAAAGTGGGTAGTTGTGAGGTGGCTAATATAATAGTGACAGGAAAAGACAGCCCTAAGGCTGAAAGGTTATTATTGATGTTAGAAAGTAAAAAGGGGATTAGTTCCACATTGTAATGGAAGGCTATTATTGATGTTAGAAAGTAAGAAAGGGATTAGTTCCACTGGTGTAATGAGGGAAGTGGGGTTGAGTGCTTTGTTCTCTGCAATGAGTGGGTTGGTGCAGATGTAGATAAGATTGAATTCAAAGAATTGAAAGTTGAAAGACATAAAACTTACTTCATACAAAGCTCCTCCAATTGTTGGTCCAGCAATAATTCCTAATCCAAAAAAAGTTTCTAGTGTGCCCTTTTTTTTCCAAAATGAAAAATCAAATAAAAATCCACTCACACATAAATAAATACGCCGAAAATCCAAAAAAGAATACTTACAAATGCAATTGCTACATTATCTGGGAACTCCTTAGCAATGATCGAAAATCCTGCAGTCAGGTAACCTGCATTTCCACAAGCTTCTACGATCCGAATTAAAAAGGCGTACGTCAAGAAGACACTATGAGATTGAACTTTATCCAGAACCCTGAAAATTACGAATATTTAGGTTCATTTGAGAAGAGGAATAAATACTATTAAATGCTAAACCAAGCTTCAAAAGTGCATCTTTACCCAAATAGGATGCAACAAGTTGCCATGAGGAATATTCCAGTTTGTAGCATAAATTTTGGTCCAATTCGAGTGAGCTGTTAATACAATAAACTTGTTTTAATATATTAGGTTGCAAAATAACAGAATCAGTCTTGATACAATATGCACCCAAACTTACAAAACTTCCATAGAAGGGTGAAACAATGAAAACCGTGAGTTCGAATATGCCAAAAACCAAACCATATTCAGTTGGAGTTGCTCCTTTTTTCTCTGCCTAAAAATTCAAAAACGGGTATCAGAAAACAATAAGTAATCAAAAATCAGTAATCAAAGAGATATGAAACGTCAATGACAGATTCCCACTTTAAGAATTTAATAGAGTTTTAATCCAGTTTTTTTCACTTTGGCATCCAAAAGAGTACTGATTGCAATTTTATGTTGACTGCTACAGTCAAATATGGACACTTTCAGAATTTCAGAGTTCAAAAACATCAGTTTGAGGTAAAGACCTAGGCCGTATATATGGGAGAGGGATCTTGGGTATAGATGTCCCCCCTCCCTCCTAGAAATCCAAAAAATTTTACAAATTCCAAGCAGAATCTAAAAAATATAAAATTGCACTTTCGCATTAAAATTGTGATTTTTCTGCTCTAGAAATGCAACTTTGTTTTAGTAAAAACGCATTTTTTCGAAGGTAAAAGTGCGATTTATAAGGTAAAAATGCAATTGTTCTGTTTTAGAAATGCAATTTTTCTGTTTTAAAAATACCATTTTTTTAAAGTAAAAGTGCATTTTTTTGGAATAAAATTACTATTTTTTTTTGTTTTAAAAAGGCAATTATTTTTGCAGGGCCAATTCTAGTCTCTGCCGGACCCTGGTGATCCTAAATATATGGTCAAAATAGTCTACCCCAAGATTCTGGAACCTATCACCGCCCAAAATGTGAGGACACATACAGCCTTGGTAAAGACCCTGTAAAATTCAAAAGATCCACAAACCTCGGCAGGGAAAAATGGTGCTTGAAGAGAGACACACACAGCACTGCAGAAATTGACTATAATAAATGTGATGAGAGTAACCCATTGTCTTCTGCTCAATTTATTTGGCTGTGCTTCCAATGGCGGTGGCAGCTGTCCATCAGGACGGTAAGAACGTGTGGAAACTGTCCTCCTTCGGCCATGAGGAAAGAGGATTTCGATGGACTGACTAGACAGATGCTGGCTCTGAAATTCCCCCAACATTTCTGAAAGAAATTTCACTGGTTTATAGAGAGTTTTACTGGCATCAGTGCATTTTATATCCATGAACAGACGGAGACAGCTTGTGAAATTCATAAGTGCCATCATGACAGTGCGCGCAATACATTGCCAATGAATGCCATGTGACGACCTCGCATTTACTAAATAATTGAAAAAATATACTAGTATCGATTTTAAGTTGTGATTTGCATTCTTAACACTCACGTAATCCTGTTTTAGCCTCCAAATAAAGTTAATGCGTGTAACAGACTAGTAATGTGCGACTTGACATAATTGTAAGAGTTTTAATCTGGAATATAATTAAGACTTATAAAAAAATTTTAATTCAACATTACAAATGCAAATTTTTATAAAAATGCACTGTGTAGTTTGTTCCAAAATAAAGAAACAAAAAATGTTACATTGTTTATGCATAACCTTCACATGGGCACTTTCCCTGTAACAAGGGCATGCATCAAATTCTTTCCTTCAGGTCATTGAAGTCCAGAATTTTATTTTTACAAGTTTATGCAACACAGTTTACATAATTACCAACAAAAAGTCATTAGTTTGCAGTGTAATGCATGCATTGAAATGAACATTGAGTGTTGTTACTGTATTTTAGCTCCCAAATGAACTTTAGATAACTACTTGGCAATAGCATTTTCATCCAATATTGGAAAATTGGTTGAAAAAAATGAAAAAAAACCTTAATAATGGGTTTGCTTTTAATTGAACTGGCCTTGTACCTTGATTATTTACTTTTAAATAGTTGTTCAAGGTTACTTTTTTGATGTCAACTTATTGAGAAATGGCCTAAAACTATCAATTTCATATAATTTAATTAAGCGCATGCAATAAATATGTTACAATTATAAGTCGAATAATCATTTTAAGGCTTTTCAAAGTTTTAAAACATTAAAGTTGAATTTATAATACACATAGAAATGAAAATTTCAGAGTGACATTACGAATTCGTGCTTTTTTAACTGAAATTCAGTATAATTTATGTGAAACAGATTTTAGAGCCACACAAACAAGTTTCAGATTTTGAATTAAACAATCTTACAACAATTGAAAAAAATAAATAAAGTTTTTGAAAATGCTGACATTTTCTGGCATTACTCATCCATGCTGAACTCCAACTTTTTAGTACAAGTATTAGAAAGAAATGTTGAAAAAGAGAAAAATGTAACATCTTACCGCTTCTGAGTCTTCCAGATGAATGGCAACTTGAGCAAGTGGAAAAAGAAGACGTTCTATGTGTTTGGCCAAGATGAACTTTGCCTTCGCCCTCTTGGGGGGGTCACACGTGCCCCCTGCAAGCAATCTGACCGGCAATACATTTGGATGAAGTTTTTGGTGTACGTGCGCAGCATATCTCAGTTGATAACGCTGGGTAGAAAATTGAGGGTTATAGGTCAGCAGTGAAAAGGAAAACGGTCAACTGTATACAAGACAGGAGATCAATATGACCACTGGCAATGAATTAAAATTAAACGGTTTCTCCAGCAAAATCACATGCGTTTTTCATGTTCAAATGGCACAAACAAAACGTTTTAGCTGCCATGGCCAATTTTGAAATACACTTGCCGCCACACCATTAAATTATGCATAAAACAGCAAATAGGCCTTGGGTTAATGACTTTCGAAACTTGTTAACATAGTTATACCAGACTGGTCAACACTCTGAAGCATCACTTCCCTGTTATTCTTATTTGAAAAATAACGGATTTGAATTTGTTCAAATTTGTGTTATTATAAATATTTACCTAATAAAGTTACTGACTAAAAATAAAGTGTTGTATTGATAGTGAAAAGGCTGAAAAGTCAGATTACCATACACCTACAATCAATAAGTGTGGATTACATTTTTGGATAATTTTCTAAACAACTAGACCGACATATAATTTCAAAGGTAAATTAGTATTTTTGAATCTTTTATAGTATTAATCCACGACTTTACCACAAAAACTATGACAATTATCGTAAGGAATGCTGAGTAAAAATTAAACATGAGATATAGCCATATCGGTCTTAGGACAAATGCCAAAAAGGACAAAAACCTAACCTAACCAAACCTAAACTAGCTTTTTATGATAGTGAAATTATGCTTAGGGCTTATATTTTTTGCACGTACAGTGGTCAACTTAATTGATGGGACATCAGTAAAATTTCACAAACTGACAAAATAAAAACACATAGCAACTTTAAATTTGTTATAATGCCATTTTAATTGAACAAATAATTACAATTACTTAACCAAAATTACTTATATTGAGTAATTTCATAATAAAATAACAGAAAATGGAAAACAACATTTTTCAGATGCAACATAAGTGATAGGACACCATCCAAAATATACATGTAAAATATTGTATATGACTAACTAATAATCTGTAGGACCATCATTATGTTTGGTGACTTCTGCCAATCTTCTTGGCATGGAATCCACTTGTCATTTTATCTCTTGAGTTATGATGGATTGCAGATGGATTAAGTGTGCGTGAGATTGCCAAATTTATTGGAGTAAGTCGGTCGACTATTCAAAATATTGTAGAAACGTTTAACAAACAGTAACTGAGCAAAAAATTAATCTAGAATTGGTTCCAAACGAAAGATTAGTGAGTGAACCGAGTTGGCATCCATGAATTCGAACACAAATCTAACACAATGGTTAGACTTTGAAAATAAACTCCTAAATCATCCACAGCATATTTAATATTTTTGGAAGCTTTGGCAGAGAAAAGGTTTGGAGGAAACGTGGCACAGCCTTGGGAACCAAACATCTAATACAACTGTAAAGCATGGTGGAGAGAGCATTGTTGTTAGGGGCTAGCTGTCAGAATCTGGTGGTCAATGAAATTTTTATTGATGACATAATGTACAAATGTAAATATGTGAGCCAACAAAAATAGAATTAGATATCAACTATAGCAAAATTGGGGTTAGGTACACTGTGGATATTTAAACTGGACAATGGCACTGAGAAAACATCACACTTAGCAAAAGAATGAACGTTCCAATTCAACTTCATTCACCAGCACTGAGTCCTGCCTTTTAAAAAAGAACTTCTATGGGAGATTTTGGGGAAAAATATTAAAAAGCACACCATTTCTAACAAAAAAGACCTCAAAAGAGTGCAATTGGATGAATGGCAAAATTCTACTTAAAAGAGATAAAATGACAGGTGAATTCCATGCAAAGAAGATTGGCAGAAGTCACCAAACATAATGGTGGTCCTCCAAATTGTTAGTTAGTCATATACAATATTTTATATGTATATTTTTGTTGGTGTCCCATCACTTATGTTGCATCTGAAAAATGTTTTTTTTTCCATTTTCTATTATTTTATAATGAAAAGATTATTACCAAAGTTACTACTTTGGTTAAGTAATTGTAATTAGTTGTTAAATTAAAGCGGTATTATAACAAATTTAAAGATGCAAAGTGTTTTTATTTTGTCAATTTGTGGAATTTTACTGGTGTCCAATCAATTAAGATGACCACTGCATGTGCATCAACAGTGTCCCCACCAAAACCAACTTCCTTTACCTCCACTTACAGATCACCTTCCCATTATGCAACACTAACCTCTTGGGTTGGCACCACCTGCTATTCTTCTGTCAGAACCCTGCTGTTGTAGCTATCAAGAGCACTACTGATGCTTACTATTGGTCCTTCTTTTTGCATGCGATTAGACGATGGAATAGCCTTCCTGGCAAAAGTCCAGAATTAGTAAAAATTCAACTTAACAATGATGTCCAAGTCGCTACTGACATAGAAACATTTTCCTGAAATGATTGGGTACGACTCATCCTACGATATGACATTTGCTGACTGTAGGGTACTGAGTTGAATTGAATTAAAGATATAAGGTACAAGGTAAAGATGTTACATAATATGTTTTTCCCAAGATTTCTTATTGATATTTCCAATATCTAGACGAAACTTTGAAAGTAAAAAAAAAGTGTCGACCATGAGCAAAACACGTTGTATTTGCTATTAGTTTTCAATGTTTAAATCAAAACAAACAATATTTTCATTTCGATTCATTAAATTCAAGTTCAGCTCCACAGTTCAATTTTTAAGTCACGTGGCTTGCACATTGACTTTTAAGAATAGTGTAGTGCCCTCTGAATTAGTGTTGCTCATCAAAGTGATTATAGAAGGATTGTCTTCCATTCGCTGGTTGATGAAGGTTTCCCAAATTGGGGTTCTTTAACTATTGGCAGTCAACTGAATATAAAACCTTGGTTCTCTGATATCATCCTTAAAAATAGGCCAGGCTACAGGGTGAGACAGACATGAAACAAGTTAACCACACTCAGGGGACTTGTAAACATCCCACCATGGTAATGGGATATGGCGCAGGAACATGGGCAGAGAAAACAGTCGTAAATTTGGGCTTAGGTCATGCAAAATCGAAGCAATTGGACACTTTTTAATATATACGTCCTTGACTATTCATTAATTAGTTTACAGCAGCAGCCAAGAAATACACACATCTGCCTACTATATATGTTCTCTCGCAACCTGATGTAACCAGTTTGTAATTCAACACTGGGTGGACTATAACGTTTTATGTGCAATATACTATCGTAAAGGATGTATGGGCGTTTTTAATATAAATAATTACAAGTTTAAATAAAGATCTTCTTAACAAGTATTCCCGAAATACAACTTTTTAGTTTTAAATAAAAATGAACTACTTTTTAAATGGGCCAGTACAAGGAAGCATGTTGTCAAATTTCTGAATGGATGTGATGACGAAGTCAAATTAAATTTTTAATGTAATATAATGGTTATAATGGTTTAAATGTAATTGATGATTGGGAGTTGATTATATTACACAAATTCGCAACCGTACACAGAGAACATGAAACTGTAATTTTAGAGAAAAATGAAATAAATGATGTGTATCCAGAGAAGGGATTTTAATTGTTTGAATCATGTGACAAAAAACATGAAAATCATATTTTTTTGGAAATGGGCAAAATGTTTGAGTTTATATTACAGACTTTTAGGTTGTAGTATCGAATCAAAATAGAAATTTATAACAAAAAAAACCTAACGAAGTAGCAATTGCTAATTTTACCAAAAAGAATTGCAAGTGATTATTATGTTGTCACAACAGTTTTGGATATCATTTTTGGACACAATTGGATACCATATTTTACGGACTATAAGACGCACTTTTTTCTTTAAAATATTGCCTCCAAAATTCAGGTGCATCTTATACTAGCGTCTTATACTACTTGTTTTTTTGTTAAAAAAAAACTGCTTAAAAATTAAGGTGCGTCTTATAGTTCGTAAAATACGGTATATAATTGTAATATTCACGAATGGAGAAATTTGATATACTCGCATAATTGTAATATTCAAAATCAAGGTGTTTTTTTTAAAATAAATATGCTGAAATATTGAATTTAACAGATTAAAAAACGAATTTCCTTAAAGTAGGTTGGGAATATAGGAGGTCATTAAACGGCATTTACAACAAATTTTCAAATTGAACTTTACGTGTAAATCCCATAGTTAGTGGCATGATGTTTCCCTTGAAGGAAGGGACCCTCAAATGGATGTTGCAATAATATCTATCTTTCTCCAAAAATGTACTAAATAGATAAGAAAACGCAGATTGCAACTTTAACAATGAAACGGCATGATGCTCGAAATGAGTTTTAATGATTAATTTCATTTTAAACATGTTAATGAAATGTATATTGGTATAAAAAATCCTGTAATGTAACTAGGTTACAGAAAGTCATTCATTAAAATAGCTGGTGTGGGCATTCATGTCCCCAATGAATGACTTGTGATTAAAAAGCCAGTTTTTCCCAGAAATTTTCCAGTATTCGATTACTTTCTAAAGTGATTTTACTACAAGTAAATTAAATTGAATGTGTTGTCTTCACGCATTTGTAAACAAAAACAAGCACATGAAGAAATCACGTTTCATATCTGGAAATATAAATGAAGGTACAATATTCGTATTAAATAGTGTTTTCAATTTGTGGAAGCATTTGTTATGTCTATTGTAAACAAAAACATGTCTTGGAGTGGAAATTATACTTTTTGTGTCTCTCAATTATGTAAATTAGTATCGACAAATTTGAACTCTAAAACATGATTTCCGGAGCATGCTATCAAAAGCATTAATTATGCCGGGTCCACACCAACAAAAGCACGAAGTAAAAGCAGAGAACACGAAAACATGAAAACATGATTTCAGGAGCATGCTTCCAAAAGCAGAGGTATTAATCCGGGTCCACACCAGCAAAAGCAGAAAACACGGAAACACGAAAACATGAAACCGAAAACATGAAACACGAAAACATTATTTACGGAGCATGCTTCCAAAAGCAGAGGTATTAAGCCCGGTCCACACCATCAAAGGCACAAAGGTAAAGCAGAAAACACGAAAACATGATTTCAGGAGCATGCTTCCAAAAGCAGAGGTATTAATCCGGGTCCATGCAAAAGCAGAAAACACGGAAACACGAAAACATGAAACCGAAAACATGAAACACGAAAACATGAAACCGAAAACATGAAACACGAAAACATGAAACCGAAAACATGAAACACGAAAACATGAAACCGAAAACATGAAACACGAAAACATGAAACCGAAAACATGA
>JAQGAE010000944.1:0-27638 GCA_034696685.1 Julus scandinavius | reverse complement strand
ATTCGTAATTATTCAACTCACGGTCGTCACTTGCTTGTTGTTGAACGTATTGGCCCGTGTTTTGCCGACTTCAATAACTCTTTACTTTTTTGTGTGTGCTTGTTGTATACCCTGCCACCTGGCGGACCAGTTCTCTTTGGCCTTTTCCATTTGTACACATGGGACACATTTCAAATAATTTAGTAATTTAAAGGTAGGTGTTCTGTTCTTTAAACTGAAAGTGTGTGAATATGTATAGATACCCGAACCATAGGCAATATGCCACGAAGCAAAGCATGCTCGGAACAATGGTAAATTCCATTCGCAAATAATATAGGCCTATGGCTGTTTGCCAAGTTCCAACATATCCAACGCAATTTTTTAACCTTTAATTTTCAAACGGTTGTTCCAACCTAGCTGTGCTCCCAAAACTATACTGACTGGTAAAATGTGTATACTGCTTGTCCATTGCCAAAAAAAATAACCATTATATTTTGGATAAAAATACATTGTTCTATATAGATTTTGTTTCTTTGTCACATCACTACACAAGTCCATCCGTTTCATAGTCTATGTAAAATCTCTTTACCCTTGTTCTCACAGGTTTCATAATGCCCACCGAAGAACAAGATGTCGAATCTACGAGCGATAGTACCGAACCATCGCAATCCCATGTTCTCCCAGCCAGCCAAGGCGACTCGCTGCAGGTGACCTGTTCCTCGAGCGACAAAAAAACCACTTGCCTTTCTTCCGATCTCAAGTTGGAGGTGCCCTCCTCCGATAGTGCCAACGGAACCTTCCCCTCGGAATTTGTAGAAAACGGCAGCGATACAAACAGGTTTGACGTCCAGGACAGTTTGCTAGACGATTTGCAGATGTCTACAGCATCTGGGGAAGGGAGCTCGCTGCCCGGTAACACGCTGGATGACATCAGCAGTCTGAAAACGGTGGAGGAAAATGCTAGTCCTATCCAGAACGAAGACGATATTATTAACGAGAGCGACATAGGGCAAATCGAGACCCATTTGGCACCGAGTTCGCTGAAAGAACCTCCAGAAAAGAATGGGGAAGAAGAGGAAAGAGAGGAAGGAGATAACGAAGAATATGAGAGCGAAGATGGTTGGATGGATGTGATTGGAAGTGGAGATCTCATGAAAAAAGTACTGCCGAACTCCGTAACTTGCTGCCTGACTACATAATATCAATAATTGCTTTATGCCAATAATTTTTGAATTTGCGTTAGATTATTCGAAAAGGGAAAGGCATTGGTACTCGACCTCAAAGGGGAAATGTGGCCACCATCAATATCGTAGGTTATCTTGAGGATGGACTAGAAGTTGATGCAGAGCAAGGGAAAAAGGTTACCATAGGGGATGCAGAAGTTATTCAAGGTATGTTAAATTGATGTATCCAACATCAAATGCAACACTTACGTGCTCAGGAAAACATTGGTTTGATGACACTGCCGTCAAATTTGCTTTAGGGCTCGATTTGGCTATTCCACTCATGGAGGTAGATGAAATCTGCGAGATTATAATAAAGCCCCGACTCGGATATGGGAAACTGGGAAGGTAAATTCTAAGAAGAAATTATAACGGAAACATTTCATAGTCATCAAATTACGATGTCATTTATAAAAATCTCATTCAGGGAGCCAGACATTCCACCTCACGCCACTGTTACTTACCAAGTGGAACTACTTGCAGTAGATGATGATCCAGACCCTGACACAATGTCCTTTGCCGAACGTAAAAGTATTGGGTCTGTTGAGAAATTTATTCAATATTATGATGAACATTTATGTGTACGACGTGGGGGCAATTAAAATGTTGAAACATCTTTCTGCATTTGTCAAGTGATGCTAAAAGGGAGAAAGGAAACTTTTGGTACAGCAGAAGGGAATACAGCTGCGCTTTGCAGTGCTATAGAAGGGCACTTGACTTTCTAGACGATTCAAGCACTGTACGTAAGATTTCTAAGTTCTTTACAAAAGATCATGTTAATGTATGTTATATTAAAGTTTTTCAGATAATAATAATTATGGCTTCTATATTTTTCAATAGGATTTTAAAAACATTAATGAAGAGCAAAAAATTTTGGCAGATACTTGGATTAAAGTCAGTAATAATATGGCTGCCGCACAGCTTAAGGTAGGTAGTTAAGTGAATATATTATCTATATTATAGCATTTACTTAATATTTAATTGAATGCATCCTCTTTCCAATTTTCAGATTGGTGCATTTGATGCTGCCTTGAAATCTGTTGAAAACGTACTTAAAGTACAGCCAAACAACGTGAAAGCCCTGTTTCGAAAAGGAAAGATTTTGGCTGCCACGGGCAACACTGAAGAGGCCGTTAGCATCATGAAAGATGCCCTGAAACTAGAACCAGAAACTAAGGTATATGTTAGCAGTAACATTCAAAATTAAATATTATTCATGAAACGACATACATACTTATTAAAATACGCAATCTTTACAGATAATTCACCAAGAACTATCTGTCCTCGTGGCCAAACAAAAGACCGAAGTAAAAACAGAACGTGAAATGTACAAACGCATGCTGGGTCAGGACAAGCAGGAACCCAAAAAAGCCCAGCAATCGTCCGCTAATAGTTTTCTAAAATGGGGGTTACTTGCGGGGGGTATAACTGCTGTTATCCTAAGCATAGTTGCATATAGACATTTTCATTCAGGTTCTATGGAATGAGTTGGTAATGAGGCCTTTAACAGTAACTATTTAGTTTCACATTAAAAATGTTACAATGCATATGCAAAATCTCAAAGCTTTATTGTCTTTTGAAGATAAGTTCTTCATTAGTCTATAATTTCATGGTATTAAAATGTGGCTATTATAACATGTTTTTTTTTATTTTTATTGATTTACTGTACTAAGCTGCCTTGCAATCGACTGTATTTCATTTAACCATTTTTTTTCTTAACAAATAAATTTCACTTAATTCCAGTATCTTTGTTTTATTAAGCAAAATATCTAGTAGCCTTGAAAGTCGGGAAACAAGCTTGAATTTGTAATACCTCCGAAAAGTCGGAAATTGTGCGTATTAAGCAGCAGTTCATTATGATGGAATTTCTGTTAAACTATATATAAATTGCAAAAGAAATATTTCTTTTCAAATTATCTAGAAAACATTTCAGTTGGGAACAACCTTGAAATCCTTGAATTTTGCGCAATTTAAAAATAAATAAAGAACTAGGTTTAATATCTAGGATGAAGTTTCACATCTAGGATGAAGTTTCACAACTAGCACATGGGTAGAAATAAGTAAAATAAGTATACAAAAATGAAAAAAAAAGTACTGACCCGGACGTGATTTGAACACGCAACCTTCTGATCTGGAGTCAGACGCGCTACCGTTGCGCCACCGGGTCGCTTATGGAATATGGTATCGTAATATAGAATACACGTTTTCTATACATCTATGGTGAGGAAAAATAGATTTAGGCACTATATTTACAATGTTAGTCAACACAAAATGAATAAAGAACAACAATTCTATAAAATTAAATGTAAACGATATTATTATCGGTCCCCAGACTACTGAAATATGAATGGTGAAGGGGATAACAACTAAGGGGGCGTGGCTTATGATAGCTAAAAACCGCGAAATTCAAACTGATAAGATTAAACTAAAATCACAGCGTCGAGAATGGATAAATATTTGATGTGTACTAAGACAAATGATGACAGTACGGCATGACTGTTCAATTTTCAGATACAGGAAACCCTTAACAACAACGAAAATTTGCTTATACTAAAATAAAATAAATAATGCTATCAAAAATAAATTATCTAAAAAAGTGAGCAATTAGCTGATAATTAACAGACGATTAGCCTAATACAAGATGTACAGTAAATAAAATTGTATTTTTATTATTAACAAATAATTAAGTGCAAACGAGGTGTAACGTAATAAGTATCACAGATAAACCGCCCGCAATACATTATTAATGTACAAAATTAGCTTACATATTTCTTAGGTTTCCAAATTTTAATATTTTCTGCAGGAAAACGATTATCCATTGTCGTGAGAGCGATTCCAGTAAATTCAAACAACAGTTTGTTCAGATTAATCCTGAATTTTCTGTGAAATTTAAAAATAAAATGTTTTTGATCAATTCTATACTAAAACAATGATAAAATCGATTCTGATGTCAGTCATTACCTGAGGATAAATAGCAATTGCAAGTTGGTATGTAGTATTACCCTATTGATCTGAAAATAATTTATAAGTCAATAAAAAATAGTAATACATTGTTTTTGGATGTAATTTCACTGTCCATGACTCCTGCATTGTAATTGCATTTTGATCATAAGTGTGGTGTTAGGCAAAATGGTCGTGCTTATATATGGCTTTAGAATAATAAAGGTCACGATTGCAACATGGTGTTAATTTACAAAGTTCATTTAGCTACAAAGATATGCACTACGATGTTAGTTTTTGAAGCAAAGGTCAATCCCAAGATGTAGTTTGCCTTAATGATTGTCAACGAGTTTAAATTGCTTGGCTACAGAGTTAAATTATGACATAATACTATAACTGACCCATATAAAATTGATTTTGGTAAAAATCCATGCTTTTCTTATCCTATGAGTGAACATTTTCTGAGTCTTACAAGTGTACAAGCATATTAAAATTTAATCAAATCTATACAAATTAACACTTTTTGGTGTGCATTTTTCATGAATTCTCTGACTCTTTAAAAAAACAACTTATCTAAAAGTAACCTAAATCTTCAAATTCTGATAATTTCTTGGAATGGCTCGTGTTATTAATTTTGAGACGTTCAATAATGAACTTCAGTAAAGTATCATCATCAAAAGTGTGAGATGAACTGTGTGATAAACTACCATTAGCATGATTCGGATGAGCATGGCTCAAATTTATAGACTTGAATAAGTCAAGAACAGAACTTCTCTTCTTCCTTGATGTGTCACTTATACCATATGGGTAAAGGGCTTCTTGGAGTACGTCCAAGCTTATTTGACCATCATCTGAAATCTTGTCTCTGGAATCCATGTTGAGGTTAAAATCTTCATCATGTTGCAGTGCTTTCGGGTTTTCATCATAATACTCATTGGGCCGAAGCATAGTATCATACGTGTAGTCTTTGGGCAAATAACTTTGTGCATAGCCTACATCTTTTTTCTGCATACTAGTACGATCGGCGGTCTCAAAAGATTCTGCCTTCTGCTTCTCTGCAACTGCAGAATCCCGACTTGCTAAATTCTGGTAATATTTTTCTGCAGAATCGTTGTCTTCTGTTTCCTGGAATGATTCGCTAAAGGGCAAATTCTGTGCAAGATCTCCAGTGACATGCACATTGTCAAGTTCAGCTTGGCTCTCTTCGGACGACTCCAAAGAACTAGGGTCCAGGATTCCTGGATCATAATACTGGAACCTTGAATTTGGTATTGGCAAATACTGTATCATCTTGCGATTCCCACGCATGTAAACTATGGGGTAGTACAATGAGTATGGTTCTCCGGCAACGTTTCTTCCATCTGAATTGTAGTTGAACAATGGAGGTACGTCGAGGAGTTGATTGCGATTAGGTACTTCCCTCTTTCTATGAAGTCTCGCATTGTGTTGCATAGACGGGTGTCCTCTATCTTCCACAAGCTTTCGCAACGGCATATTCTCGGTTTGCCGAGACGCTACATAAGGTCTCTTTGGTCGTACGTAAGCTCTGGCAAGATTCCTCCAGGAATTCTTCTTCACGAGTGGAGGAGGAAATATTACCGAGCTCTCCGATATGGTTTTGGAAACGCTTCCATGTTTCATCTTGTGTTTGGCCAAGGGGAAATCATAAAATTTGCCTGGATCTCGATTTCCATACATATCGAAATAAGAGTTCAGTGTGTCATAGTACTGTGGCTGGGCTGCATTTTCAAAGGGGAAGTTAATTGTTCTTTCACTGCCAATTTCAGGAGAGACCTTGTTCTTTTCTTCAAGGAATGCAGAAAGTTCTTTGTCACGAACATTATCAGACTTAACGACAGGTAAAGACATCGAATGAGGAACATCAGAAGTCTTTTTAGCAAAACTAGGATCTGACATCATCAACTGAAACTCGGAATTTTTAGTATCCTTTTGGGCATCGTTATTTACATTTGTGGAATCTGCATTGAGATTTTGAAGATCAATCCTTGAATCTTTGTCCTGGTCATCATATATCAGTGGGTCTTCTTGACGTTGGACGTTTTCTACGCTAATCCTGTTTTGCATAATATTAGTAAGTGGTTTTTCAAATTTCCTATTAGCAATTCTTGTTTCTATGGGCTTAAGCTTGTTTTGACTATTAATCGCAATATTTCCATAGTTCCTTACTGGCGATGGGGGCCCATTCAGGAGAAAAGATGATGGTGGTGGTTCATGGCCTCTTTCAGGAGGGCATTCAATGCATATAGTACGACGTTTGGCACGATCAGTAGGTAGGGACTCCGATGCGTGTTCTTCGCCAGTTGAAATTTGACTATCGGAATTCCGCCGGAATTGCTGCGCAATACCTGAAGTCATTTTCTGATGATTCACATCTGGATGCTGTTTAATGTGTGGAAAATCGTCATAATCAGTAAAATATTCGTAATAGTAGTCTGGTGCCGCATCAATTAAAGTGCGAAGATCGTTTTTGTTGTTTCCGACATCACCATCATTTTTCCTTTCTCGATCATTGCTACGAGCATGCCTTTGCCCTTCGAAATTATCTATATCACCGTTTTTTTCATTGCCCAATTTCTGCATTGAAGGTTGTACAAATCTCATTTGGTCAGCGCTTTCTTTTAAATGATCTCCTTCTTTCTGAATATTATGACTGTTTTCAGACTTCTTGTAAAAATCATCATATCTTTTGTTAAGGCCACCCATGTCATGCGTTTGGTCAACGATTAGTTGCTTATGATGTTCGTCAGACTCTGTAACGGTACCTTCGTCAACTTGTACCGCAAATCTTTTATTTCTGTAATCCTGAATAATCGGCGGCTTCATATTTTCATAGATGAAAAGCGACGAAGCATTACTTTTATGGGCCATGTTCTCAGAATTGGATATTTTGTCATATTCTGCAGTCTGCTTATTACGGCTAGCAACTCCAAATGGATCCCATAGCATAAATGGCGTTTCTCGGATATTTCTTAATTTATGCTTATGTAACCAAAAGTTGCTATGACGTTGTTTTGAATTGTCTTCCAATCTACTTTTAACACGACGAGGATATCTATGAAGTGGTGGCTTTGTATCAACAAATTGGATGCCGGAATTTGCGGAATTTTGATGAATGTTTCTTGGATTCACATTTTTTTCATGTTGAATTCCTGGAACGATTTTGTTGAAGTTGGAAACATAATTGGATTTTAGCTTCGTCAAATAACTGCTGTCGTTTTTAACTTGGACGAGCATCTACTGAAATTCTGATGGCAGACCCAGGCTGAATATTCAAATGAAAACAAAATTATTCATTAAATAGTATCATGAAAGTCAGCCTATAATTCTAATGCTAGAGACAACACATCATAGCTACTTTCTTTTACAAAAACAAACTATACCGAAAACGGTTGTTCTTGAAAGCAGATTCATCACCACTCGCAGTTTGCATATGGAATACATCGATAAGTAACAAAGCAGAAATTGTGGCCCGTAAAGATATTAGCATCTTGGCAGCAATACTTCTGAAAAACACTTGAGTCTAGTGACATGCAAACGTTAAAAACATAAATGAGCATTAAAAACGTAAAGAATTGAATTTGTTCCTTTATGTATGTTCTAACACAGCAATGCATGAGTTTAAAAAAAGAGAAAAAAAATTTAAAAAATCGTGCACAACAGCAGCATGCAGAAATAAGCATGCAACTAGCACATGTAAAAAATACATGCGAATATAAATGGTGTAAATATAACACAACACAAATAACACATGTGTGGTGCAGCATGAAAACAGAACAAACAAATCCATGTATTTTAGGTACTGTTTAAATACACTGGCCATTTAACAAATGAAGTTATACAAAAATGCATGAATGTGAAAAAATGGCTATAGTGTATGCCTATTTGTAAATTCTCGCATTTCGAGTCTAGTCACTCAACGAATAGTTTATCGCAGAACATGCGCAGTACGTTTCCTTCATTTCGTCTGTTATTTCAGCACTGGTAATACATTTCTGTTACCAAATTAAGCAATGGTTTTGCTCTTTTATTTCCTCTTTGATACCGTGACAATATCATTTGTATGCTTTCCCTGAGTAAAAAAGCGAGTACAGGTACTTTTAAACATATTATAAATGCAATCTCTGCTTTATCATATTTTGCATTAAGTAATCATTCCTCTATTTTAGTAAAAAACACTGATATAAGGGCGAAATAAACTCTCGATGCAATGGGCGTTATGCAGATTTGTACAAGATTGAGTCCCACATTACTTCCTTAAATCAAATTTAGGTTCTAGAAAATCGAGTATATGCAGTATCCCTGTTTAATTTTTGTAATTGTTATATGTGGTTTTGATTGTAGTGAAATAGAAAAAGCATGCAACTTTCATAGTAAGTATAAACCTTAAATGTTAAGGAATGCCAGCACTTCCAAGATTGAAATCGTAAAGAAATGTTTGAAAAGTTACTCCCCTAGCCAAGAGGAAGAATTTTATTCAGAGTTAGGTAGGTCACAATAGCAGCTTTTAAATGATGCAGTGGTTAACAGAGTAAAAGGAAACTGAAATGAGTAGGGAACTGATTTTAAAATAGGTCAATGTACATGTGTTATTATAATTAGCAATAAGCAAAAGCAAAAATAAAAATGAATTAGCATATGATATTGAATTGAGATGTTTAGGATGTAGTACAAGCCTGTTTGCTACACAATCACTGTTACTGAAGCCATTAATGTAAATAGAACTATGGTCTATTGCAGGATACCCATACAAACATTAATAAAATAATTCATGTGAAATAGTTTAAAATGCAACAATTTCAAACAGGCTTAGTTTGAAACGAAAATTGAAAACAAAAAGGTGTAATAATTTTTTATCAATTAATCACCTATTAATCAGCGGCAAGACAGCATAAGCAGTCGATGAAAAACAGTCATTAAAAGGGCTGATTTAATTAGCCATATTAAAATTTGTGAATATAAAATGGGTTTTGCTGATTCAAAATATAAAATACATTTATTTGAAAATTAAAAAACTGATCAAAATTTTACAAATGTTAGTGGAAATCCTGCAACTTCTATTTCAAGATAGATGGACAACACATTAGGCTTAAACTAATAGCAGAAATGAGAAAAATCAACTGATAAAATACACTTCTCTGTTCTACAATATGAAATTCTATTTTCATTTTTAGTAAATTCCATTAAAAATATTAATGATAGTAATCTGAATTACTTTTGAAATTCGAGGTGGGATATAATGAGATCAAAATGTCACAGTCTCCAATTTTCTCAAACTGTCTGTTATGAGAAATGACAACAATGTACTCACATCTTTTTGATAAGATTCGGTGTTTGAATCTTATCTAAATTCTTTTCCCTCATTTATAAAGTCCTTAATTTTAAAAATATACAATGGAATCCCACAAATTCCTTGTCGTTTGCATGCAAGAAAAATATGTTTGGCATCCAGAAAAAGTCATCTATAAATACAATGAATACATTCATAAAATTGAATTTGGAAGTCACGCGTGGGGCATAAATAAAATTGACAGGTGATTAAATATGTCTAGTAAATTACTCTCCATTCATTTACAATATTAAAATAAGGGAGACTTATCCAATTTGAAGTTTGCTTTAAAGCTATTTGGGTCGCTTGGGAGTTTTTGCACTATGTTTATTACTTGAAGATGGAACAAATTCATCGGATGAATATCGTTCACTTTCAGTGGATCTCTTGGTTCGTCTTGGGGTGCGAGGTGACCTGTGCACTGAAGGTGATAAAGTATCGCGGCTTTCTCCCCGGCTTCGCCTCTTCCCCTCAACGATGTTATCTGCAAAAATGCAGCAATATATTTTAGCACTACCATACGTTAGTTCCCAACACCTTTTTTCCCCTTTTTGGCCCAGAAATTCTTAGCTAGTTTTACCACCCTTTTATGTATTAGACTATATAAGGAACAACAAGTTGCTTAGACATTCAAGTAACTTTAGTTCCAAGAAGAATTTCTGCAAAAACCAGGAATAAGCATTTAAAGAATCTGTTTTCTTACCTAAGCATATGGACGTATAGCCGTGCATTGTGTTAGTTGGAAGTTCTTCCAACAACGCAGCTTGATCATGGGTCAAACAAACTTTGCTTCGTGGAAAATTCCTTATGGTTCCACCATCGAGTTCCACTTTGTAAACCGTCTCGCCGTTCTCGGTGACATTTTCAAGAATAATTCCGGAATCGCATTCGCCGTCAGCCGATTCTGCATAGACGCTTTGGCCAACAGGAAGTACGTCCACCACTAGAATTTTACTCACTTTGATAGAGCGCGCGTCGCCATCATCGTACATGATCAGCCAACTGGAAAAATAGTCAACCATTACAAAGTTGAGTTAATTTTAAAGCTACAAACTTTTGTTTTTTTAAACCTTCCCTTTTATTAAAGCCAAAATAAACACACCGATTGATTAAAATGGCAAACCCCCACGAAACAGAAAACAAGTGTCATACCTATCATCTTTTTCTTGATGCAAAACCCGGCCAGGGTAATAAAACTTGTCCTGCCATTTTGCCATTACTCTAGCCCCTGAAATTGGAAATCAAAACAGAATTCATCCAAACATTCACATGATGCACATTTCTCTTTTTATGTAGTAACTGGTTACCTGGTTGTAAAGAACCTGAAACCTCCTGAAACACTGGAGACGCAGGCCTGTCAACATCCCTGGACGTTGAAGGACGAGGGCTGCCCAAATGATCCCGAGACAATCTTTTTTTCGAATCCTCACGTTCTTTGGCAGTTTTCCTTCACAAGTTGTACAAATATTAGCTTATGCACGTATATTAACCAAAATTAATGAACAGGTAACTTATTTTATATGCCAAGACTCACTTTTGGGCAACGTTGCTGCCTTCACTCGTGGGTGGTTGTATTTTGGCACTTTGTTTTCCACGTTTCAATCCCTTTCTGGGCCGTTTGACAGGCGTTTCAGTTAACGTTACTTCTGTGGCAGCAACAGGGGACTGAACAACTTTTTTTCTTCGCTGATTCGATTTCTTAGATGGTGAAATAGCCTGATGAGTTTCACTGGACGAGGCACTGCTATTATATTTGGTGCCTGGCCCTGGTGATGCTTCGGTCCTTTTCACAGGCGTTGTTGACTCGGGACTGGATAAGTTCAACGTTTTCTTAAACTCATAAAATTGCCGCCTTTTTACTGGATTTAAATAATGCATTGAAATAATGAGTGACATAATATACTCCTATTTTCTCGGAAATGCTAATATAATATCGATTGTGATCCATTGCCCCGTAAAACGTACTTAATGCCAAAAGTTATTACAATATTATTCATTGCAGAAAAAACTAAAAGGTTCATTTCATTAATCAGCCTAGTGAATTCATTAAGTACAATAACACACATACCACTTCTAAGTGTCTTCATTCCACTAACACTTTTAGTTTCCAATGGAGTAAATGCCTGATTGCTTAACGGTGCATTATCATCACTAGAAACAGATGAATTTTAAGGTCACAAAAGTCACGTTTGTACAAATTATTTCATGCAGAATTACTAGTTCCTCTACCTTGGAATGCATCTCGATGGCAGAGGAGTTGCTTTGTTCAGTGACGACGAGCTGGATGACTTTGACGAGCTTATGTCTCCTAGCCAACCCCCCGATGTATGTGACAATGAACTGTTGGACTTACTGAGACTCGAGCTACTCGATTTCGGTATGCTACTCTCAGGACTAGGCTTGCTAGGAGTGGGTTGAACGAACAATGGTACATCAGTCCGATTATCCCCATCATCGGTGAATTCAGAAATTACAGGATCGTCACTGGTCTGTAAACAACGGCAAATATTCAAGAACTTCCGTATCAAACATCTTTACCGTACAAGACAATTTCGCCCAATAAGCATTGAACCAGCAAAAGTTCAGCATCGAGAAAAATAAAGCTGCAAATCTATACCATAACAGCAGAACTAGGAATGAAACATTACCTCCACAACAGTTTTCTTGATGACTTTCCCATGACGTAGTTGTTCTTCGATAACAGTTCTAGTCACAATCACTGTTCGCCTTATGATATCTGCACTGTCTGTAGTGTCGCAAGCTTCACTCACAATCTGAGTAATCGCCTTTGATTCAGCATCACGAACAGTTTGCACGCCTTGATCCCTTGACTCAACAGTGGATGAGGTGTTTAAAGAGCTTGATTCGTTAATTATGTTCACTTGACAGCTTGTACTTTTGGTTGCAATTTTCATTTTTTTATCTGGGAAAATTCAAAAACATGTAAAATAATTTGTTCTCGCAATATTTGCAAAATAAATTACACGTGAATACTTTGTTGTGATTCTTGCTCCCGCGTGTCACTATCTTCAGTCCACACAATAGGACGCTTATGCCTGCCCACAGGGCATACAGGTGCATCAAATTCGTCGCTTGCTGAATCAAATGGGTTGCATCTAGAATTTAAGAATGTTCTAAATACAAAGCTATTCCAAAATTAGGTGTTCCACTTTTGTTTTACACTTTTTTCAGAGAAACTTTTGTTATACAATTAAAAGAAAATTGGAATAACAATAATAAACTCTAACGAACATAAACTGCTATGACTGAAGACTTTACAATGGCAGAATTGAATTCTTGGAATTTATCCAAATGCAGGAAAATAATACATACTCATCTGACATTCGCTCTTCAAATAATAAAGGTTTAGTGCGTTTTTGAAGCCCTGAAGGTCCAGCAACATCTGCTTGATCCAGGGTCACTTGAGCACGTTCCTCCTCTGTCGATTCCTTTCCTGGGAGTTCCAATGAAACAATTGCTTGGGATGTCGGCAAATGGAATGAGGGTCGTTGTTCGTTTGAATTTGTTTCTGCAACATTTAACTGGATATCTTCAATGTTTAAACAAGTCTTAAATTTTGAAACGCTTTCCGACAGTTTTGCTTTCAATCCATCTTCAGAGACTGCTGAAACTTCCACTTGATCAGCATCCACACCTTTTGATTTTGAATCTCCAGTGGGCACAATTTCGCACTCAAAGTCTTCACTTTCCGGAACTGTTTCTGGTTCAACGTGTTCTGTGGCTTTGATTTCCTTAATGTCAGTCTCTGAATCAAGATCAGATTCCGCAACTTCGCCTTCCATAGGAAAGTACTGAGACTCCATTCTTTGCGATGGACTGTAATGCAAAAACAGCTCATCCTCCGACTGCATTTCTTCAGGTTGTCGCTGTTCCTTGCAAGAATCGGTAGTAGAGTCTTGAGTTTGCGGGATACTTGTTCCCAAATCCGGAAGTTCCGTCGGTGCTTTTATAATGGATTTCTTCCCAACGGAAATTGGACTAGAGATATCTTTTGATTTTACACAATACAATTCTGCTGATGCAGTTTTGAAAGATGCATCAGCTTGCATCGTGTCACTTGCAGGGGTCTCGAGATTTGCTATATTTTCCATTATCTGGCTTAAGATCAGATTCTCCGTAGAAGGGCGATCAGGGCATGTATCGGTATTGCTTTCGCCACTCGTCGAATCACTTGTATCCTTAGTAATAGGTCTAAACAATGGGATTGCAGTTCCCATGCTAGGCCTTATAGTAGTTAGCCTACTTGAAGGGTCCGAACAACCCTCCTGTGAATCTGAGGTTTGGGACTCAAAGGTAATTTTGCAAGCAACGTTTTCAGAGACCTGAGGAGATGCTGTTAATTCGTGCTCTTCAAGGTTTAAATCACCACTAGTCTGCGGATCCATGCGGCTCGCTATAAATCGATTGATTTTCTCTGCCGCCAAGCCTCTTTCCGATATTTTCGCCTTGCTTTTTAAATCGGGCAATGTGAAAATATTGGATGTCGATTCTTTGCTACCAGTTGGCTGTTGTTCACCAGAAGTTTTCTTCTTTGACTGAATCAATAAAAAATTAGTATTTCTTCTGTTAGATTACTGAGATACTATTCAAATTCATCAATCATAATTTTATCAATTGCAATAATTGTAGTCATGGAATTAATGCTTCCATTTGCAACAATATTTAAATGATTATAACCACTTTTAGGCCAAGTATTTATATATATACACAGTATAAACAGGAGAACTCCAAATTTAAAAAATATTTAAAAAAACTTTAGAAAATAAAAACTTACAATGCTATCATCATTCGATGCGAATTCATGAGGCAATGATCTCTTTAAATTGTGTTTCACAGGATCTGCAGGAGACAATATTTATTAGAACAGTAACACAAGATAAAGAAACATGTAGTTAACACACAAAAAAAAGCCTGACCTTCAGATGGAGTGCCAGGAAAAAGAAAAGGAACAGCTCCATATGCTTCTGGTGAAGGTGGGATGATTAAGTCTCTGCAAACAAGCAACAGAGTTTTAGTAAGTTTTTTTAAGTTAAATAATAACCTAAGTTAAGTTTATTCACTTACCCTTCTTCATCGAGGGTATCAGGAGCAGTTGGTTGGCTAAAACCAAGTATTTCAATCGTTTCTGAAGGGGTACTTGTGAAGCGTTCTTCAAGGTAAAAAAAGATAAATTAAAAAAGTTAGTAAGCAAAATGTAATTTTGATAAATTCTAATCTGACTCCAAATCATAAAACCATGAAATTATTAAAAAAAATCTTTGCACTACATAACAAGATCGCCCATGCTTTAAAACACGATTGCAATTCAATGATATCGTGACAGTGCAAAACGTGGGAAATTCAAATGACTGATAAACGAAAAAATATTTACTCTTATGTTTCTTGATATTATGAGATAAGATTTACTGCAAAAAGCTTATATCAACATTTTCTCATCAACTCAAATTTGCAAAGGCCGCTTTGAATTGCTGATAAAAAGTCTTCCCGACATAAAAATAAATGGTCTTCGGACCACAGTAACTCTCGGGCAAATAGCGTCACACTTGTCATGGTTACTTGATAAGACATTTTTAGAGAAAAATCGTAATATCATTAACTAATCTGCGACAGTCTATGATAAGATGAATCTATTCACGTTTTGTGAACAATCTATAAAGCTGAACAGTCTTTTATATTTGAGAGCCACTGTGGACTTTTAGGTGAAAAACAACAGCACGTGGAAACAACTGAAAACTTGTGAACCAGCCAAGAATTGATCGTGGGTCTCCTGACTGACATGCAGTTAAGAGTAACAAATGCATAATAAATAGTTGGAAATAAATAAAACATCAGCATAACCTTTTTAGACTTAATCAAATAAAAATATTTTTTTCCAACCTGTGCCAGGAAACATGTCTTCTTGTGATATATTGAATTCCCCAACTCTGTCTTCGAAAGCTGGATGCTGTGACACATCTTGCAGCGCTCCAGCATGTTCACTTAGGGTAGATGTTTCTAACTTAGATGAATCCAGGCGAAGGCTAACATCAGTTGATGATACACTAGATATTTGAGATAAATATATTTAGTAATTTTGTAAAACGGTGCTTAAGGAAAGCTAGCTAGAAGTTTAGCACACCTTTTTTTGTCCTCCCGCCCACTGCTACTAGATGTAGTGAATGAGCTGAGAGTACTAAGAGTGGCAGCACTGCTAACGTCTAAATTGTCAGGTGCTGCCTTCAGAGCTTCCATAGCACAACTTGCTGCTGCTGGAATAAAAAGTATTAACATTAGTAAAATTGTAAAACAAGAATGCTTACATTTCACTTAATTTACAATAATTTACCTGCAGCGATAGCTTCAGACTGCTTAAAGTCAGATGGTCCAGGATCGTTAGTTGGACGAACGATGATTTGACCATGACCTTCGGTATCACTTGCTAGTGCAGTTGTGGCATCACTAATGCCACCACTCCCTTCACTATGATTTCCCAATTCATGATCCGCATTATTATTTTCATTTGGAGGTGGTGTAGTTACCCACGGCACAACCTGAGGTGGTATTGGCACGCATGAAGGTGGAATTAAAACAGGCATGGATCTGGAACAAACAAAACAAATGTAAAGTGACAGAATTACACAATTCACGAAGGCGTTTATAAATAATTAATCGAAAGCTGCAGAGGCTTACACTGATCCAGAACTACTGGAAGAGGTACCATGAAGTTCATGACTGTCATCTTCCACAGGAGCTTGTCCATCACCTTCATTGCCACCACCAGGGTTGTTACCATCACCACCTCCAGCACCTGCAGAGCCACCTGCAGAAGTTGCTCCACCAGAACTTGCATGAGCAGCTGAGGTTTCACCTTGAATATTTTGAGCTCCTACATTTCCTCCTGAAAAAAAGGGCATCAATGTTGATTTAAGTAATTTAAAAAATACTTACATTCAATTGTAGTCACTTAATAACTGTTTTAAAAGAATATCTAAAACATTGCAATTACCAGCTACTGATTGTGCATCTGTTGTCTGGTCTATATTCCGTGGGGCAGTCATTATATTTGCCTTGCAAGGATCCACGTCTTGTTGCTAAACAACATATCAATAATAAACGTTGCAATATAAATTAATAACGATTTTACATATATTAGCATTGAATAACACTTACGTTTTGAGACATTACAAATTGAGGTGATTCAAAATCTGCAGTTGACATCATAATGAACGTATCTTGAAGACCAAGATCTTCTTCTGGAATTATACTAGCATTCCAATATACTTCACTTGTCATCATCAATCATAAAGAGGTTTCCATGTGTAATAGGCTCAATGTTATAGATACATCCATTCTTCATTATGGTTTACAGATGAGAAGCCATCTGATGAGCTAAAATTGGAAAATAAGACAATAAAATCAGTTATGAGACAAGACTGCAATAAATAGTAATGGTTGCTAATCACAAAATGAACTAGTCATTAGCATTTAATACTACAGAAGTACCACAAGTTATCATTGCTGGCACTAGATCAACATTGGAATGTTAATTTGCTCGTTATCATAGAAATTTCACATAAGCCGACATGCATGTACTACATTTACAAAGATGACAATACATTTATATTCTTTAAATTCATACTATACATATACAAGGACTTCGACTAAGGTGGAATATCGATTTTGATAAACAGATCAACCATTGTTAAACAAGTAAAATTGTATCATACACTTGGGAAAATCAATTTGACAGAAACAATGAAGGTAAATGAAACTGATGCGTCATCTCAATGTACAGTGTGCTTCAGCCGTAATAATTTGCTAATCAAGAGCTTGGCCTAGAAGCTTGACATAAACTTAATAAGATGGTCATAACTGACGTACCTCACATATTCGCATAAAATCAATATTAAAATTGTCAAATTTCAAGCCTAACGTATTAGCAACGCGTGCGATTTAAATGGCCAGCATTCAACAACAATTTGTTAACTAAAAACAATCCGCATTCAAAACATTGCCAACGCAAATTTATGACAGTGACATTTGTGAATTTTTTCACCAACAATAATGTACAATATCGTTTATTATAAAAAAACAACAATACTTACTTTACAAATCTACGTATGTTTGCAACATATACTGAAAAATCAAAGCGTCTGTGGCGGCAAAATAAGCTACCTGCTGGTTCGCAGCGCCACCTTCAATAAAGTGCTTTTAATTACTAATTTAAAGATACAATTGTAAAATCAAAAATTGCTAAAAAAAAATATGTAAAATGATAATTTCTATTTAGTTCAGGGATAATTTTAATTATTATAGATTGATATATATATTTTGTATTTCATATACCAACAGGATTAAACCGGTTAGGATTATTTTTTGTTCTCTCCGAGACTCCGTAGTTCCCTTGTTAGGATTAGCAACCAACGCGAAATCTCGTTTTTAGACGAGACTTAACATTTCGTTCATTCTTTCCGACGTGGTGTGGTGCTGTAGCCATGAAGGTAATATTTAGTTATCGTGTTATTTTCTTAAATAAATACTACATTATTGTCAAAATTAGTTTTATCATAAATTTCTTTATGATACTGTACACAATTATCCGTGGATATTTTGATGGGATGCATTGTAATTTCTAAGGATCGATCAGATTATGTCCAGTTCCGTTCACCCGATTTTGCACGATTCTTTCATTTGCCTTGTTTTGTGGTCAAAATTTCGATTAAATTTATAGCTAAAACGTTAAATCCACTTTGTATTTTGCGAGAACAAATGTAAATGTAGTTTTTTTATGTTTTTCGTTGCTTGTGTAACTATGTTTAGCCATGATCGAGAATAGTACATGTGCATGTATTAATTATCAGTATTATAATGTGTGGCACATGGTTGTTTTGTATTTCAGCTAAATATTTCATGCCCAGCCACTGGCTGCCAGAAACTCATCGAAGTTGAGGATGAACGAAAGTTGCGTATCTTTTACGACAAGCGTATGGGAGCTGAAGTTGAAGGAGACGCTTTGGGTGATGAATGGAAGGTATGTTGTTAATTTAGCCGGTTATTTTCTGTATGTTATTAGTCCTAGAAATCCCAAAAAGTCAAAAGTTTAGCATATGTTAATAACAACGTACTCGACCGTGTCACGTGCTAACACGTTTTATAATAATTTAGGCCTAGGTAGGAGTGAAAAGTTAAGACAAAGGGAATTTATGGTCTTATTGGTTATCGTTCATTTATGAAAAAAATGTCGGGGTTGTTACCCCGATGTTCCTGCGAGTGTCTAACGTGTGCTATACTTGCCTTATTTGGAATATGGATAAGTGTTCTTCCTGTAAACAATGCGTTAAGTTTTGACCTTTGGCCTCTGAAGTCCTTAACTTTAGCATAGTTTGCTTGAACAAATCTTTTAGTCGTTTTGTATACGATGTCTAAACTACATCATATCTTTTAATCCAGGGCTTCGTCTTGCGCATCAGTGGAGGAAACGACAAGCAAGGGTTTCCAATGAAGCAAGGTGTTCTGACTGCAGGACGTGTTCGTCTGCTTCTCTCCAAGGGTCATTCTTGTTATCGTCCACGACGAACTGGTGAACGAAAGCGTAAATCTGTGCGTGGCTGCATCGTGGATGCCAATCTCAGCGTGTTGAGTTTGGTTATTATCAAGAAAGGTTAAGAACTAGAAATATGTCGAGTAGTTTTTATTCCTCCCTAGTCTTTAATTAACACCAGATTCATGATTTTGTACAGGCGAGCAGAACATACCCGGATTAACCGACACCACTATTCCGCGTCGTCTTGGTCCTAAGCGTGCAAGCAAAATTAGGAAAATGTTCAACCTGTCGAAGGATGATGATGTACGTCAGTATGTAATTAGGAGACCTTTGGCACAAAAGGATGGTAAGCGCTGCACTCTTCTAAACTGTTAGAAAAGAAGAAAAAAATCTGCCAAAAGCAACAGAAATTAATTGGCTTTGAATTCCAGGAAAACCATCAAAATCGAGGGCTCCCAAAATTCAAAGGCTGATCACGCCTGTAATGCTGCAGCGTAAGAGACATCGTTTGGCTTTGAAGAAACGTCGCTCTGTGAAACGCAAGGAAGATGCTGCCGAATATGCTAAGCTGTTGGCACAAAGAGCCAAGGAAGCTAAAGAGAAACGTGCTGAAATTGTGAAGCGCCGACGCTCTGCATCACTACGCGAGTCAAAATCGTCAACTGATAGTAAAAACTGAATAAGTTAAACACGATGTATCATCGAATACAATGTTGAAAAATTAAAAAAAGTCGTGTAAAGCGCGTGTTTATTAAATTATTTTTACCTCTGATTTCCATGACCTCATGCAGAGGGAACTAATTAATTTACTTTGGGATTATTTTTTAAAGTTTCAGAGGCCAGGTGACTACATGGCCCTAGTTACATTTCTGTGGACTAACCAGGTTTGGATGTAATCAAAATACAGAACCTATTTAAGAAGTCAAAATGTCATGATCCCAAGGGTAAAATTATAACAATTTTTCCTGCTTAAGAATTTGGAAAAACTGATTTAACCAACCCAAAATTCATTAATTAATAAGTTAGTTAATGTTGTTTACTGGTAGTTTTTTTCTGTTCATTATATTATGAATTATTCTCTTGGAGCTCACAGCCCAATTAAGTTGTATCCATATTCTATGTTAAAGGGCTGGTAAATTTGCAGCAATCTCAGAATTTATAATCAAGATTTCATACCTTGTTATTTTGAAACTGCAGCTTCTTTTCCAAAACAGACCAACGCTTCAGCTGTGTACTTGTAAGATGAACGCAGTTAATACCCATAAATAATTTATGGATTCTGGCTGATTGGTAGAGCAAATATTCTAGTGGTTTAAGTGATGAAATAAAGTGAGTCACTATTAATATAAGATTTTTTTTTCCATTTTAAATGCAATCAAATATACAAACATTATCAAGAGCGGACGAAATTTCCTCAAAAGATCAATTGAAGTTGTTGGATGTTGAGTGTCATGCTTTACTGGAGCACCTTTGAGCTAAGCAATTCTTATCCTGCATTCAATCTGGCAAAATAATAACTTAGTTGAACTTAACGATGAAACAGTCACTTTGGATTGTTCAATATATAATAACAGCAGAGGAACCCTTGTCCAGGTACTAAAATATTTACATTTCTTCTTTCTTTCATTGTCCTGAAGCAATCTTCAAGATCGCATTTCACAATCGTCAATGCGAAGGTCGAAAACTTCGAATTTCTCAAAAAATAGTTTTGAGCATCTAACACGATCCAGCGTGCTAAACGGCATCCTAAACGAAATTTACTTATCGTATTTTGCAGCACATTTGCACGCTACATTCAATCATTCCAGCAAATCAAGATATTGGGGCACATTTGAAGACAACTGACGTAAGATTCGATTTGCATCTCGCATGGTTATCCTATCGCTGGGATACTTCCGCCAACATGCCACCATTATTTTGTACACTTCTTCTGGACAAATGGGTGGGCGGTCTAATAACGTGCCCTTGGTGAGCTCTTGAATCACCTGAAAGTAGATGAGATATGGATAAGTGCATGATGAGCCTAAAAGACTATGCTAGTTTTCCTTCATTAAACAGGGTCCCAAAACTAGCTAAAAAGTAACTTACCTCATGGTTGGATAATCCGTACCAAGGTTGTAATCCAATTGAAAATATTTCCCAGAGAACCACACCATAACTCCATACATCAGTTTCGGTCGTGAATTTTCTATATAGAATTGATTCGGGGGACATCCATCGTACTGGCAGAAAGGCTTGGCCACCAATCTGCAAAAACAATCGTTGCATAATGAAAATAAACAATGTTTTCTATCCCAGATTAATTTTATACATATAACATCCTTTTTAATCCTTATGATTGAAGCAGACCTAAAGGCAATAATAACTCGCCTTGTAATAGTCCATACAGTAGATGTCTCTCGACATGCCAAAATCCCCTATTTTCACTACAAGGGGATCTCCGACCAAACAGTTTCTCGTCGCCAGATCCCGATGCACGAAATGTTGGTTGGCCAAATATTCCATTCCAGATGCAATTTGAGCAGAGATGTTTAACAAATCTGAGGTATTCAACGGTGGTAATTTACAATCGATAGACTTGGTAGTCTTGGTGGACGAGTTAGGCGAGTCAGGCGGCACAACATAATCAGGAGCAGTTCTCCTAGATTTGGAAGAATTAACAGCATCGGATATTTATGAATGGTTAAAAACTAATGTTCATGGGGAAAAAATTAACAATATTGTAATTAAGAGACTTGCCTTAAATAATTATTGAGATTGCCGCCATCCATATATTCAAAAATCATATACATAGGATCCTCTTCTACGGAAACGCCATAAAACGTAATTATATTTTCGTGCTGCAAATTGGTTAGCAGCTCAGCTTCACGCTCAAATTCCTTTTTTATGTCGTCGACGTTATGAGTCTTTAATAATTTTATCTAACATGAAAATACATATGAACGATGATTAGAAAATTTAACTGAACTACACGTTTTCATCATAACCAGCATAATTAATTACCGCTTACATTTTTAATAAAAAAAGGATGAGATATTTCAGTAGCTAAGCATTAATTACTATTAATGGTTGTAAAAATAATTTCTAGAAGACGTTTTCTGATTTTAATAATAATAATCAGGAAATTATAAAAGAAGAATATGGTTGGCTAATTTATCGTGATGACATCATACTATATAGTATTCTAAACAAACTTTTGTACAGCACTTCAATTATATGAAATACTATTCAATCCATATACAAACTTACCGCTACAGGCGTTATGTCGCATGGTTTAAATAATCCATACACGTTTCCCTTGATCACTTTACCGAACGCTCCTTCACCCAAATCTTCTCCTGGAGTTATATTTCTTCGAGGAATGTTTTTTATTACTATTAAAAAATTCCAGATTTAAACGCACATAATCAAAAAAAAAAAACTAAATTCGTGTACGGATTATAACAAATCCCATTTCGTTATAACCAATATAATTTAAAAATTAGCATCTTCATTGAACCAAAACACAATTATCAAAATAAATTAAAGGTCATTCATCTTACCAGTGTTCACTGGGGGCTCCACTTCGTAAGAATAATTTGGGTTTTGAACCATTCGTAATGGCAGATTATTCGCAAGAAGGCCAATTCCTCTTTTGTGGGGAAGCGTGTGGTTTGATCGGTTGAGTAAGAGATGGCAAGTTCCTATATTATAAAATGATAAAATATTGAAAACTAGGTCGATATTAACTTCTCACTGTTTACTGTACATTGTTTGAAAGTTTACTAAAGCCGGCTCTACACCAAGACGTACATGTACGTGTATATACGTATACACGTATTTACAAACATATGCAAAAAAGTTTGCCCTCCGGTTTTGTTTAATATTCTTTAATAGCTGCACAATTTTGATATTTACATATATTTAACAAAATGGCGGCTGAAACAAACCCGGAGGGCAAACTTTTTGCACATGTTTGTAAAAAAACGTATATACATACATGTACGTATATAGTACAAGTATTTACACAACACGAATTTGTAAAATTATTGGATTTCGGGGGGGGGGGGGATCTATCCCCAATATCCTCCCCCATATATACGGCCTTGTTCTTGGTGGAGACCCGACTTTAGGAGTTGTGGAAAAATGTTCATGTACGATGTATATCAGTATACCACGCTCACAACAAAAGTTTTTATTTTAATTTTTTAAAACTATGCACAGCTGGTTTTTGTTTTCCCTTTGCTATTAATTCGATTGTGATTCTTTTCCAGCTAACCAAATTTTAGATACATGCACATGTATAATCCGCAAGCAATGATTATTTTTTTCACCAAAAATGTGATTATTTAGGCTGAGAAGATATTGTGTTATACTCAGCGTGAACAAAAACTGAAAATTGCATTCCGCCTCCACATTTTATATTTGTCCCCGAAAAACAATCCAAATAACGCTTAGATATACACAGAGCTTAAATATCGTATACCGTATTCACTATGTAGCAAGTAATATTCTTAATCCTGAGAAAACCTTGTTGCAAAATGAAAGTGGGTTTAGATGTAGTATTTTCGTATGGTTGGAACACCAAGTATTTGTTTTCAAGTGTGCCAATAGATCGATATACCAAATATTTAAAACATGTTCCGTAAATCTAAAAATGAGTTACACTACATTCATAAATATATTAAAAAATGTATGTAAGGTTTTGGGAATTATTTCAAGAGCAATCTTAATATCAATGCAAATGCAATGTTTATTTTACTGCATTTAAAAAAAAAATTATTAACATAGACATTCGGCAATATTTTGCGAACATTCAATATTTAATTTTTCATAGCAGGAAAACTAAACATAATACACATCATTTTCAAAATCAAATTATAAAGCATATTTACATTAGCTATTATTTGCTATTTCACTCGACGAAAATATATTAAAAGAACACAGTGCATACTAATGAGAAAATCCTAAAGAAAAACATTTTGAGAGAAACCATTCGTGTATTTTTTATTACCATGGAGAGTCACTAACCGAAAGAAGCCAAACAAATTTAATTCAATGTTGAATTAAAGTTTTACATGTTAATCTTTTGCGCATTAAGTTCAAAAAGATGCGATATTTTAGGTTTCTCGCAAACTTTACAAGATCGAACCAAACTAAATGCTAATGTCTGATAATCTTGCTAGCCTGGCATGCAGATAGCGTCATTGAGTGTGCAAAGCAATCAATATATGGAATATCAAAATACATATTCTATTACTGCATATACTTGTACTTTATCTGCCTTATAATGCGGATTACCCAATTTTAATTGGCTTAATTTCACCATTTAATCGAGCAATTAATAAATGCGAAATTGTAGTTCAAGGGGTGATAATGCACTAGGGATTTAAACTGGGAATATTTTAGTGAATTAAAAAGAATTCCCTTTAGAATTTACAATATTAACACCCGGATAGGAAACAAATGCATTGACGACAAGAGGCAGTTCAAATATAGCATAAACATGTTCCCATTTTTCAGATAAATTAACGTAAATATTATCAACTTGAAAATGTTTATGAATGGTTTGCGGATTTGTATAGTAGCTACCTGCATCTGAGTGATAATCAAATAAGTTCGATGTTGAAAGAATTTGTATTTTCAACGAATTTTCAAAGAATTGGCCCTTTTAACGTTGTAATAGAACCGGATTCATATTCTGAAACTGCAATTTTCAGTTTTCTTTACTTGAAAAACGAAAGATATCTACAACATAATCTATTCTCAAATAGGTTCCTGGGAAGAATTTTCTTTGCTTGCAAAAGTTTGTTTGTTCATATAATAATATGTCAGAGTACTAAATCGTCGCTATAATACGCCAACAGGTTCCAATAAGCAATCAATGGCTGGTGAATGTGTTATGAAAATTCTTTAAATGTTGTGCATTAGTTTTCCGACCCTTTAAAACCCACATAGAACTTGCTGGGGAAAAAGGTGCCTCAAGACTAAATTAAGTGCGAGTAATGTACAGTGCATGTATTGTCGGTCAGCCTATATTTTGAAAACTTACCTGGAGCACCAGGAGCAAAATCCTTATTATTTCTTCTGAGAAAAACATCGCGGTTTTGGGTCCAACGATAATATAAATAGCCTACAGTGACGGAAGTGAAGACGACTGCAACAATGGAGCATGCAATGATTACCTGCAAGACAATTGATAAATAATAAATATTAGGTATGGGCCATCCCCATAGAAACCGTACAAAATCTTCAAAAATCCTCTTATTATGAGGATCTCCTAAACACATGCTTAGGGCTCGTTTTAGAAGTTGGAGATAAAATGGTCATCCAACTTGGTGAAGTAAATAAAACGTGCAGTTACAAAACGTATTATGCAGATTTGTATATACGACCAAAACCAACCGAACAACAGAAAATAACATTGGAATAAATTTCATTTTGATTTATTTTAATGTAGTTTATCGAATTTTGGATATGGCAGGTGCATAAATAAAAAAACGCAATGCCACTGTTGTTTTAAATATATTTCACTGTGCATGTAAGTGATACCAAGACCGACTAAAACTCCAATATTTATGAGGAATTGGAAGACTTCAGAAATATTCGAGTGTTAGTATTATTCAATTTCTCCATTTCAAATGCCACAATTTCTACGGTGTGGGTCTAAAGATCAATACAATAAGCGGGGGCTGGAATCAAACACATGTGCACAAATAGAAATGGTGCATTGCGAAACGAGATAGACTAAACATATAGGTTAAATTTCGATGTATTGGTTATGACATTCAAATATTTAATAAAAAAATAAATCCAGTCCACTTTATTTAACATAAAATTGATCACATCAGTTTTAAATTAAACTTATTTGGCGCAAAATCGCCATTTAAAGATTTCGTAAATTTAGTGTACTCTTGTTTTCAGAAGTCTGCAGCTGGCCGGATTTACAGGCAGGACGGCTAGGCCGTGGCCTAAGGGCCCCGCGAAATAAGGTGCCCCAAAAAATGTTGAGTACAGTAGAACCTGTCTAATTGCATACGCTCGGGACCGGCGAATGCAGAAATCGAACATCTGCATCTTTATTTGAAAGATCATTTCAATACTCAAGCTCCTCAATCGTCCCATTTGGATTTGTACAAACTTGTTAAGGAAAAACAAATAAAGGCTGCATTTCCTAATACCGAGATAATTCTTAGAATTTTCATTTGTTTCATGGTAACTGCTCTGGAGAGAGGTCATTTTCAAAATTAAAATTAACAAAAAATGATTTACGATCAACTTTGTCAGAAAAAGCTTTAATAATTTTGCATTATTATCAAGCAATGCTGACAAAATGAAGTCAATTGATTTTAATTCATTGGTTAACGATTTTGTTTCTGAAAAATACAGAAAAAAGATTATTAAGAATTTCGAATTAAAAAAAAATTAGCAACATTTTTTATTTTTCATAATGGGGCCTCAAATTTGTGTTGGCCTAGGGCCTCTAAAATTGTAAATCCGGCCCTGGCTGTAATCGAAATTAAAATGTCGGTCCTCTAAATGCCAATTGATATTTGCCTCAAACATCATGCACAGTGACTGACATAAATCCTATTCCAATTATTAGTTTTCCAATTTACGTATTTACAATAGGAAATGTGAGAGTATTTATGTAGATTGTGCACGTCTCGCTTTCAGGTAAGATCTTTAAAACTCCATAAGCTACATCAGCACTTGCCAAACTTGATAGCTGCACATGACGTTGCTAAGTTACCAAAGCACTGCAGCTCAATGGTTACAATACATGCAGATTGCAGTGGTGCAAAGGACGGAAGATTAAATTTCTACGAAAGCGAGTTCAAGTTATTAGGGCACTTGAGAAATACGGCAGCTTCAAGCGTGCCGAGTGGATTGCAGAGATTGTTGCAAATTTATATCTCTGAAAAATACTTGTTTTACTTTGAAATCGTTAAATTAGCACCAATTTTTATGAAAGCTTTATAAGCCTATTGAAACTATTCTCAGAAAATGCTTGTTTTATGTATAAACCATCTCGTTAGGCAGCAGCTATACTTCAAGTGATTTCCAGGTTTCTCATTGGTATATAAATTTACGCATAAGTCTACAGTTTATAACGAGAGAATCCCCAAGACGACATATTTAAAACCAAAAAAATATATATAAAAAAAAATAAGTGGATATTTGGCAAGACCATCTGCATTATTTGAATTTAAAATGGAAAGATTGCAAATTTTGGAAAACGAAATACTGTCTAGAACTTCTGTCACGAGCTAAACTAGAAAACTAATCACATCGTTAAGATGAAGTAGTATAGCAATCAATGGTCTGTTTGAATCAATAAGCGAAAATGGGCACCCCAGGGTATATACGGTGAAATGAAGCACTCCTAGTGTGAAAAGTACAGATAATGATGGAAGAAGCGCTTCAATTTAAGTTTGAAAGTGGCAATAAAGTATTTGCAGTGTATTAAGTTTGCAAAACAACTCCTGTTATTTATAACAAATGACAGAGTATTTTATGAAATAGATAATACTGAAATTACGAATGCCTCAACTTGTTATTTTTACTGTTAACATTGCATAGAATAAAATGAGATATTGCACTCATCTCATAAGATTGTTATAGC
>JAQGAE010000943.1:0-27664 GCA_034696685.1 Julus scandinavius | reverse complement strand
CTCATCTCCTCCAGGACTTCCGGATCTCCGTCTTTGTAGCGCTGGATCTCGAGCAGCAGTTTCTCCTTCTCGCGCTTTGCCGCTTCCAGTTCGGAGACGAGGGCCGTACGCTTCTCCTACACAGACAGAGCGGGAGAAAAAATGTTTAGGTTTCCGGGTTCAGAGTCTCTCTGATTTCCGGTTCCAGGGTCTCTCGGATTTCCCATGTCAGAGTCTCTCGGATTTGCGGTTCCCGAGCCTCTCGGATTTCCGTTTTAGAGTCTCCCTGATTTCCGGTTCAGAGTCTCTCGGGTTTCCGGTTCCCGAGTCTCTTGGATTTCCGGTTCAGAATCTCTCGGATTTCCGGTTTTCGAGCCTCTCGGATTTCCGTTTCAGAGTCTCTCAGATTTCCGTTTCAGTCTCTCGGGTTTCCGGCTCCCGAGTTCCTCGGATTTCCGGTTCAGAGTCTCACGGATTTCCAGTTCCCGAGTCTCTCGGATTTCCCTTCCCGAGTCTCTTGGATTTCCGGCTCCCGCGTCTCTCGGGTTTCCGGTTCAGTCTCTCGGGTTTCCAGTTCAGAGTCTCCCGGATTTCCGTTTCAGAGTCTCTCGGATTTCCGGCTCCCGAGTCTCTCAGATTTCCAGTTCAGAGTCTCTCGGATTTCCGGTTCCCGAATCTCGCTCACCGAATCCTCTTTTCCGACTTTAGCTTTCTCGACTCGCTCCTTGGCAGCTTCGCATTTCTTTCGGACTTCTTCCACTTTCGACGTCACATCGTCCAGTTTTCTTTTCCGCTGCGGGGAAAAAAGATACGGGCGTAAGAAATTCGAGAAGCTTTAGCGAAATACGGTTCCGTGACGTAACTATTAGGAGAGTAGTCTGTTTCGGATCTGCGAAACGGCGGTGAAGGCCCCGAGAAAAACCTGCGATTCCGGGCCCTAAAATCGTAGTTACGCCACCTTCACGGTCGAACCGAATATAACCGCAGCTCCGAAAACGACTGCGGTTATCGAGCGAGCGCGGTTTCGGGCGTATTTAGATGAGGATCTCACTTACGATGTTGCTGGCCTTGCTTGGAAACGCCCAGAAGTACACGGAGGTTCCGATCTTCTCCGAATCCACCAGACCGTCGTCAACTAAGCTCTGAACTACGTCTTTCACGGATTGGGCCACGATTCCTTTTTCCTTGGGCCCTATTTTCTCCAGCTCCTTCAGGTTGAAAAAGTCCTTCTGCGAGGGGAGAGAAAACACAAAAGAGATTCACGGACACGAACACCTGTTCGTCCCCGAAAGGTGAACGACACCGAGAATAAAACAATCGATAGCCCGGGTAACGAGCACCCGATGACCCTTCGGCACGCAACTGGGGCTTTAGAATTTTTAACAAAATCAATTAATCGATTTTCAGCTTCCGCGACAGCCCTTCGTACAGGTAAGTTCAACGCATTCGTGGTTGCACGCAGCAAAACCGCCGGCATAATTAAATTTAAAAGTATGCGCATGAAAACTTATTGTCACATTTGTGTGGTAAAGTCTTGCAAACTGGAAAAAAAGACAGCGAGACAGCTGACAGTTTCGGGTTATTAAAAATGGAGAGCTACACGAAAGAAAGCATTTTTAGTGTTGAGCAATATTTTAAAAAATAATGAAGGTTTGGCAGCATGCAGTTCGAAATTTTCGTAGGGTCGGAAATGTGATTTAAATTCATCAACTGGGAAGAGACTAATTAAATAATTCAGGGAGACTGGATCAATTAGTGATCTTAGACACTCTGGCTGTCGTTTAACACGAAACATCGAAGCAGTTTGTGAGAGCGTTGCTGAGAGTGCTGCTGAGAGTAGCTGGAGAGGGGGAACTTTGTAAGCACGAAGATGCAAATCTTTCGCGAGAATACGCCGGTAGAGAGCTTCGTGAAATGTCCGAATCTTGGCCACGGTGCCGAATTGATGTTCCCGGACTCTCGGCAACACTCTCACGAACTTCAACGATATATTGTGCTAAAAAATCACTTTTCCGACCTTATTTTGTACGAAAATTACCAACTGTAGCTGCCAAACCTTCATCATTTTTAAAATATTGCTCAACAATAAAAATGCGTTGTTCTTTCGTGTAGCTCCCCATTTTTAATAACTCTAAACTGTGAGCTGTCACGCTGTCTATTTTTTTTGTCTTAGTTGGCAACACTTTACCGCACAAATTGTGCAAAATTTAAATAAATAGTGAATTTTGGGACACAATATAGATGCAGTCTATGTATATACCTTCTCGTAGAAAATTTCCATCATCTTCTGCCGCTTCTCCTCCACGCTCAAACCTCTCTTTTTCGACTGAAAACAACACGGAGACGCATACAATAGTTCATATTGCAAATAATTCAAAACACAATATAACTAAAAACGCAGTTACCATTTTAATAAACTTTGAAGTAGAACAGGCAAGCCAAGAGTCCAAGATTCGAAGGTTAGGCTTAACTTCGCGCCTGCAAAATATAGAAATTATTAACTTTTTCAAGTCGACATCAACCAAATTTAGTTTCAAATTGATAAACACATGACACTCGAACAATCAGCGTCAATATTTATTCTTATCTCGATTCAGAAATTCACCAAAAATTCAATATTCTCACATCGCTATACTACTCACAATATCAAAATAAATCAAAAATGGAAAGGGATTTGGAACACACGTCACGTGATCAGCAAAAGCAACCATCACAGCCAATAAGGCTTCGAGGGTTATTCTGCGCGCAACTTAGAAACAAATACAAACACGATAGCATTCCGTTAAATTTCTCCTTCACTTTCGCGATGGATGCCATCATTAAAGCGGCTTTAAACACCGAAAAGTTTCATCGTACCGGACGAGGAGGAGGCGGATGCATCAGTCGAGGCGAAGGATACGCCACGGATTCGGGAAACGTATTTGTAAAACGAAATTCCGATCGAGAGGTAAAGAAATGCGCATCGGTAGTGAAGATAGCGGCGGAGTGGCACCTACGCTGTGGTTGGTCGGATGGGCACTTTGACAGAATGGCACCTACGCTAGCATTGGTTGGTGGGATCGGCAGCGCTTGACTGAGTGGCACCTGTGTTGCCATTGGAAGTAACATTGACCGATAACTTTTACTTCTTTCAAACAGAGAGCCATATATTAGACCAAAACGCACCAAGTGCCATTCTGCGTATCGCAACTAAGGCGTTGAATACGTTTTATGAGGGATCGAAGTGATTTAGGTGCATTTTTTTACTCCTCTCAAACGGAGAGCTCTATATCAAGCCAATGAACATCAAGTGCCATTATGCGCATAGCAACCAAGGCGTTGACTAGGTTTTTTTTGGAACCGAAGGGATGTTTTTACTTCTTTCAAACGGAGAGCCATATAGCAGGCCAATCAGCATCAAGTGCCATTCTGCGCATAGCAACTAAGGCGTTGAATAGGTTTTTTAGGGAGTCGAAGGGATTTAAATGGATATTTTTACTTTTTTCAAACGGAGAGCCATATAGTAGGCCAATGAGCGTCAAGTGCCATTCTACGCATAGCAACTAAGGCGTTGAATAGGTTTTTTGGAAAATTGAAGAGATTTAAATCGACGTTTTTACTCCTTTCAAACGGAGTGTCCAGAATTGGCCCAATAATCACTGTTGTGCACCCCTGCAATTAGCAGGAATCATCTATGTAGCAGACCAATGTTTTGGTGCCACTCTGCGCCTATGCGAATGAGACTAGCTCTCCACCAGATGGCGTTGCATCCATGGCGTTGGTTTTGAAACTGATAACCTAATTTTCAATAAAGATAACGGTCCAAGACAGGCCCCAAGTTACCCAACTGCCCCAAGAAATCCACAATTTACTGTAATTTTTCTGTCACTTAGGCACGCCAAATGTTCGACGGGGAATATGAAAGCCTTAAAGCCATCGGCGCGACTGAAACCGTCCGAGTACCGAAGCCGCTGGCGGTGGGTCACAAATCGATGTTCGACTCGAGTTCGACGAGACATTAAAAATTAACACGATCCAATTGCGCCGATGCAGGTTCTTGACGACCCGAGCGGAGGAGCCGTCATCGTCGCGGAATACCTCGACATGTCGTCGTTGACCAGCGGTCGTGCGGCGCAGCTCGGGGAGCAGTTAGCTAGGTAAAGGTCCTTTCGCGTGCCCGAGTCGTAAGCCGGGAACAAAAATGTCTCGCTACCTAAATTTCCAGATTGCATTTGCACAACCGGGAGATGCGTTCGAAAAGCCAAGACGAGGGAGGATCCGGATACGTCTCGCGGTACGGCTTCCATCGGGCAACCTGTTGCGGGTCCATACCGCAGAACAACACCTGGTGCGACGACTGGGTGGTTCGTACGACACGATGCCGAGATTTCCGCATTTTTGGATTCCGGCAACACGCTTATAATTATTTTTATCGCAGGATTTCTACACGAATCAGAAGCTACAGGCGCAGATCGACCTGCTCCGGAGTAAGGTAGCGTAAAAAATGTTCTCGTGGTTAGGTTTGTTATAAAGACGGCTCATCATCTGGCGGGCCGGCGGTCATCTTCAAATTTTAAGTTTTAGTTTCTCGAGCAGGGTAAAGACGAAGAACTCGCCGGTTTGTGGACTCGGCTCAGGGCGAAAATCCCAGAATTTTTCCAAGACGCGGATGTGACACCTTCCCTGTTGCACGGAGATCTCTGGAGCGGCAACGCGGCCGAGACCGCGGAGGGACCAGGCAAGCGTGGCTCCCGAGAGAAAGACGAAAGGTTTCCGAGTTGTAAAATGTTGTTTTTTTCGCAGTTGTTTTCGACCCCGCCAGCTTCTACGGCCATTCGGAGTTCGACTTGGCCATCGCTAAAATGTTCGGCGGCTTCGGTAACTCATTTTTCCAGGCTTATCACGCGGTGATCCCGAAAGCGGCAGGTTTCGATCAGCGCCACCGACTTTATCAGCTGTTTCACTACCTAAACCACTGGTAAGGAATCTCATTATATCGAAACAATCTCAACATTCGAAACTCTAAAACCCTCTCGTTTCTAAATCAAGGAACCATTTTGGGAGCGGATATAGAGGATCCTCGATCTCAATTATGAAGAAACTGGTTTAAAAATTGATTTCTTTCTGTACGTTCTTGCCGATGAAAATACGACCGAATAAAGACCTAACCGTTCGTTCGACGAAAGCAAAATAAATTTTAACCTTTCGTTTATTTCGAAGGATACATTCTCGGGTCGGCAGAAGACCATCATCGGATCTAACACTATATACATTGGTAAGGTCTAAGCGTTGACGATTAAGCCGTAGAACGTTTGACGAATAAGATCGCGTCCTCACGCTGCGCCACATCAGTGATGCTTTCCGTGTCCCTCGTCTCCGATGTCCTCGAAGCCTTCTGGCAGGGCGTTGTACTTAGGGTTGTGGAACAGCGAGTGGTTGCCATCGCCCCATGGAAATTTCTGAAAACATATGCGCAGATTAAAGAAAGAGTAACATCGTGCGTGGCCGAGTTTCCATTTCTGGCGAAGTGAACGAGCAAACTTCCAAACCAAGCCGGCTTCATGGTGCCGTGAATGGCAGTTGAAGTTAAATACATTGAGAACCTCGCTTAACGAGCAATATAAATTGCAAAAGAATGACTCGCATAACGAGTGACGCAGACAGTGGAATCCGCTACAAATTTATTCAATGATAATTGTGGTGTCACATTTTTACCAAATTTTGAAGCGTCGGCAAAAACCAAATGTCTCTAGACAGCTTTCTAGTAAAAAGGAATTAGATATGAATGTGTGTAGGTATGAAGATATGTATTTTTCTTTTAATAAATGTTACGCATAACGATTTTTTTTGAGTATTTTTTCGGCATGGAACGCATTATCGTATTTTACATCAATTTATATAATGGTGAAAATTGTTCCGCGTTACGAGTAAGACTCTGGAATGAATTATGCTCGTTATGCGAGGTTCCATTGTAAAGGGAAATGCGTAGCGGTGCGTTTCTCTCGTAAACTGAAAACTTGCCAACCCGAGTACTTTCCGGATGATGTTCGACTCGCTGCCATTGATACTGTCAAGTATCTGGGGGTTCATATTACCAAAAACCTTTCTCGGAATCACCATTTCACAAAAATTGTCGGTGCAGCGAACCGACAGACGCGTATTTCGAGAATGTGTGGAAAATGTAAAAGAAACTGTCTACGCAACTCTGGTTCGCCCTAAGTTGGAATATCGCGCTCCTGTTTGAAATCCTCGCAGGATGGTTCATATTCAGGATATAGAGATGGTCCGGCGTAGGGCAGCCAGATTTGTTAAGGGCAGTTATCAACATTTCGCGAGTGTGACAGAAATGCACCACTCTCTAAATCGGGACACGTTGAGGTCCAGACGCGAAAAGTTATCTACGGGGTTATTCAAACGTTTTAATCTTTCTCTTAAATCAAATATTTTAACGCCTATTGAGCATTCTAGGAGTAGACATAATCACTCGAATCCTTTGACCGAGCTTCGTGCCGCAAGACGGATGCTTACTATTGGTCCTTCTTTTTGCGTGCGATTAGACGATGGAATAGCCTTCCTGGCGATTCTCCTGATTTAGTAAAAATTCAATCTAACAATGATGCCCAAGTCGCTACTGACTTAAAAGAGCATTCTCCTAAAATTGGGTAAGACCCCAGCTACCATACGGCATTTATTTGCTGACTGTAGGCTACTGAATTGAAAACAAATAGTCAACAATTTCTGACATGAGGTAGAGTGAGATATTCCGAAGATGGGATGATTTTTAAAATTGCAGCAAGTAACTAACCTTAGTACGGATGCGCAGATGGTCATAGGGACGAAATTCTGGGCGTTGAAAATGGTCCATGTGTTCCTTTTCCTTGATATACGCATTAACCATGCAAACTCCGACGGCTGGAAGAGCTACGAAAAACGACAGCTTCTTCCACATTTTCAATCCACCTGCAAAAGACAAGAGCGTTAATTATACAGTTCAACATTTTATAATAACGAAACCGGAAAAAAACATTGGGGGAGAAAATGTCCTTGTCCGCCATCTTGAAAAAAACCAAAAAAAATGGCCAATTTCGCATTCGAATTTCATTCCAACGCGAATTGGCTCTTAAATAACTGCATTTAGACGCATATTTCTGAGATTTAGGACATACGAGAGTACGATTCAAACACTTTATTTATCGCAGCTGCCAATATTTCAGCTATGATTTTAAATTTTAAAATCGGCACTGGGTTCTAAATCGAACGTTCGAACCCAATGGCGTCGACGTTCGAAATTTATAAGAACATCTTACCTGGATGTCCAGCGGAGGCCGAAGCCTGTTCCGCGGCGTATTGTCGCACTCCGACGGCAACATGAGGTTGGCTGCGGCGTACGATTCGACAAATATTCATCTTAATCGGCAAGAAATTAATCGCCAAAAATGCCTTCGTCCTTCTTCCTTGGAAAACTGGATCGAAATACAAAACGTCTGCTCGGCTGCCGGCTTACCAAACGAGCAAGTTAGATTCAAATTAGTCCTTTCTAAAAGATAGTTTGAGAATGAACCAATGAGCACACACGCGCCACCCAGCGCGAGGATTCTCGTATGAAATATGGAGCGATATTGTACGGAGCCTCTTGAAAGCTCCAGGTGTATTTTTAGCCGATTGACCTATCAAAAGAGCCTCTAAAATTATTTTAATACGTTATATACGTCTTAACGATAAATGACGATGATAAAGCTTTGCGCTAACGGTATAAACAGCGAGACAACATCGCGTTTTCTGCATAAAACTGCGACTTCATGACTTCACACGTTAGCTTTCAAAGGGCCGTATTTCTGTTAATTCTAACTCGTCTCTCACGGTTTTTAATATTTCGACGCCAAATAATCTCCTCTTTCATATTCTGTAACATAAAAAGCATAATTAGATTAAATGTTTTGACTCCTTTCAAACGGAGTTCCAGATTTTGGTCAATGCACGTTAGTGTGCCACTCTGCACCTAATTAAAAAATGTCAAATTTTAGTACATTTTCTGACACTGGATGGCGCCAGCAGTCAATTTTCAAAGCGTTTTTGAAAGGCACTGTGACCGTTCATAACATCCTGTTTTTCCCTACGCTTATGATGATTTTCCCCCGTAATTGCGACACATATATAGAACGATGGATGGCGTAGTTTGTTCATTTTCGCTCTCATTTTTGTGAGTGTCGCAATAGTTTTTTTTTTAAATGTCCTTCGGACAGCTGTTTCAAGAATCCGTGTTGAAATGCCGCGCTTTCTAGATGGGAAATTCCAATCCGAAAGCAGCTAAACTGTCCAAGTTGGGCGACAAGAAATGGCATTCTACCCAAAGCCAGGTAAGACAATGTTGGACTTTGGACATTCGAGACTATAATTAACAACTTAATTAAATTAATTAGAGACGATTTCAGACTGACCTTGGCCAACACTCGATATCAATTGACGGCCCACTTTGTTTACTTCGACAAAATCTTAAGTTTTTTTTTAAAAGAGGGAGTGAGTCATCGATGACCAGGGTTAAACTGGTTTCTAGGCAAGGGAGGGGCGTTTAAAAACTAAACATATTGTGTAAAATGTTTTGAAGTTTATTCAAAAACATTTTACACAATTTGTAAATAAATTATATACTGAATACAAATAAAACGTAGACAGAAATAACTATTAATTATCCGAGCTGTGATTTTTTTTAAAAATGGACTTTAAAAAAAACTGACTTTTTAAAAATACTTAACTTTTAAAAATCATTTCAACTTGGGCTGCCACAGAAATTTAGGAAATAATGACATGATTTTTTTTAAAAATGGACTTTAAAAAAAAAACTGACTTTTTAAAAATACTGGACTTTTAAAAATCATTTCAACCTGTGTGCCACAGAAATTTAGGAAGTAATGACATGAGTTTAAAAACTTTGAAAAACATTATATCGTATTCAAACAAATGGTCATTTTAACAGGAAGTCGGTATTATATACCGTAACTTTTTGATACCGCGACACGATATCATGTCGGAAACCTAGTTTAGAGTGCCGTAAACTGAAAAAGTTTATGAAAAATGCTACATTATTCTTATAAGAAATCTGCGTAGATAAAACAAGTGCAAATGCGTCATTTTCCTTGTTTCGCGTAGTTAAAAGTAAAAATCTAGGAAATTAAAAGTAAATTTTAGTTTAAATACCAAATATCCTTAATTAATCGTGTTTTCGGTTCGCGGAGTTAGATTATGTTCCCGTTAATCGAGGTTTCAAATACAAAATTTTGCATCATAATCAATAAAAGTTGGAATCGGTTGTTAAATTAGGGATGCCGAAACATAAAATCTTATATGGTTAGTTTACGACACCATATTTCACGGCCGTGTGATAATAAAAAAGCGTGCCGTAGTTTCGCGAACCCGCTAAACTACTGAAAACTGCGTTGCGAATCGATATTGCCGCAGATTCGTGTTTTGGTATTCTGCCAAACATTTTTTTAGCTCCCGTAATTTGCAATCTTGCCGGATTGAAATATTAACGAAACCTCGTAACGAATCTGCGCCCCGTCGTCGAGTCTTTGTTTTTTTCGCAGACGGCTACGTCGTAACTTTCGCACCACGATTATTTTTGAATTCACGGTGCGAAAGAAATTTTTTACAATAAATTATTACCCGAACCTTTGACTATCGTAAAATGTGATAACTAAATTCTGTAAAAGACGTATTTAACTCACGGTTGTTTTTCTTTTTTTTTCCAGTTCAGCACGTTGAACGCTCTGACAACGCTGAGTGTTCGCTCCACGTACAGCGCATCGAGGACTTGGTCCAGAACATCACGGACATGGTCCAGAGCATCGCGGCGCCAGCCCAAACCGTCCACGAAGATCGACCGCTACGATGCCACCAAGACAAACTGGCCGGTGTCCATCACCGAGGCCATGTTCCAGCCGGAGTTCCCCATAAAAGGAGAAGTAGACGAGTCGAGCTTCGAGGTTAAAATTCCTGAAATTTATATTAAAAAATCAAAATTAGGTATCGTCTTATACGGGATGTGTTTTTATTAAAAAACTAGATTCAAGGATTGGTGGCCAGAGGCGCATTTGGAAAAGTCCTCAAAGTTCAGAAAAAAGACACGCAGGTTACCTACGTCATGAAGGTCGGTTTTATTATTTCGGATTCTTGCCACGTATATTTTTGTTTAAAATAATTTTAAAAATAGTTTCTTACACAAAAAAAACTGTTCGTAATTTTGTTCTCGTTGGCATTTTTCTAGGTCTTGTCTAAGTCTCGCGTGATCCTCGAAAATGCGGTTCAGCAGTGCAAAGACGAGGTTCTCATTCAGGTGAGTGTTACGAGATGTGTAAATTAAGTAATGTGACTGGCAACGTAGCGTTCGATGCGTGAGTTGGACAAGCGGTAGATGAACACGTGATACGCTTTCAGTACGAGTTTCAACTTGCTCGAGTCGTTTGGTTGTCCCTAGCGAGTTTTCTCCCTCGAACATTTTTTCCTAGTGCGTTCTAAAAATGAGTGACATCAATTTCGAGCAACGGTTCGCTATCGGGTTTTGCTTCAGACTCGGGCACGGTGCGACGGACATTTTTGCAAAACATCAACTGGCCCGAGGAGACTGTGTTTTGTCGAGGGCCCGAGTTTTTCGGTGGTTTTAGGTATTTTCAGAAGGAAGAGAGTCGATCGAAATTTAACCAAGCGGCAGAAGGCCTTCATCTTCGAGAAATGATGAAAATGTCGATGGAATCCGGGATCTCGCGCATTCGGATCATCGGTTAACGGTTAGAACGATCGGGGAAGAGTTGAATTTGACTCGCACTACCGTTCATCAGATTTTGACCGATGAATTGGGGATGAGAAAAATCTGCGCAAAAATGGTTTCAAAAAATCTTTCGCAGAACCGAAAGGACATCGGGAGGGAAAAGGTGCCTCGAGTTTTTGGAATCGATCGAAAACGATCCCCATTTTCTGGAACGTGTCATTACCGGTGATGCGTCTCGGGTTTTTGAGTACGACCCGGAAACCGTGCGACAGAGCATATGGAGCGGCACGCTTCGACCTCTCCGAGGCCCAAAAAAGCAAGAATGAGCGAGTCGAAGATGAAACGCGTGCTGATTTGCTTTTTTGGTTCGTCCGCGAAGAGTTTGTGCTTCGAGTCACAAGACCGTTGCTCGAAATTGATGTCACTCATTTTTAGAACGCACTAAGAAAAACTTTCACGGGAAAAAATCGCTAGGGACAACCAAATAAATAACTGTAGCAAGTTGAACCTCGTACAGAAGGCATATCACGTGTTCATCAACCGCCTCTCCGAGTCTCGTTACTTAATTTTCACATCTTGTATTTTTAAAAAATATATAAAAGTGGAATATCGTTTTTACTCGTGCGATGGACCCACCCAAATTTCAACGACATTTTAAATAAATTTTTCTTTCAATAGGTGATGTGCGGGGAACATCCCTTCATAGTCAATTGCCAATTTTTCTGGCAAAGTAAAAAACATTTGTTTATAGGTAATTAATTATTCGACGATCGAACAAATTCAAAAATCAAATCTCGCAATTCGTAACCAGCGTATTTTTCATTTCAGTATCCGATTACGTGCCCCACGGGGAACTGCTGGCCCTTTGGAAAGAATATAGCAGTTTTCCGCAAGATGCGGTACTTGTTTTCGTGGCAGAAATCGCGATTACGTTGGGTAAGTCGCATTCGGATCGAAATTTCGCGAGATTATATCAAATTAATATTTGTTTAATCTGCTCGTAGATTACTTGCATAATATCGGGGTTCTGCACAGGGATTTAAAGGTACGATTCGAATTTATTTTAGATTTGCGGGGGATAAAAAAAATATTTCTGGAATTAATTTGTTACATTTTTCAGATGGAAAACATTTTACTGGATAAAGACGGTAAGACGAGAAATCTTGAAACGATTCGCCAACAAAAATGTGAGAAATTTCAGCGTCGAAACTGTGTTTAACAAAATGTGAAAAATCTCGACACGTAGGACACGTCCAGCTCATCGACTTCGGACTTAGTAAATGGCTGCAGTTGGGTGCCCGCGCTAGGACCATTTGCGGCACCATACAGTACATGGGTCAGTACGATGCCCTTTTATTCGGTTACGAACTTAGTGACCGATAGTCTATGCATGGTCCTAAGCGAAATTAAAAATTGACTTTGGGGATCTTCCCTGCCGTAATACGATTATCCCAACTCCACATCAGATTTCCTAAAAAGACAGCATTTTGCCGACTTTTAAGTATTCAGATGAAGAAGATTTTCAAAGTTAACCCTTTAGTTACTAAATTGATAACAATTCTACCACCCACTATTTCCCTCCTCAGAATGGTCCAATTAACTGGTGTTTTATTAATAAATCCATATTATTTACGTCTTTACAATCACCCTTTATTGTCCTCCCGAGCAACTACTTAATCATTACTTACATTTTCCTCTGCTCAGCTCCAGAGATCCTGGGTATGGACACGTACAACCACGCGGCAGACTGGTGGTCGCTCGGCATCATCTTGTACTCTCTTCTGATGGGACACGTGAGTCGATTCGTGTATTTTATGATAATTTTCTTCGCTCGTGTGATTTTGATCGTGGATTACGCATTTTGCCGTAGTATCCGGTAGACGGCGTGCGGGAACACACCGAGATGGCCGAAAGGGTGTCGAGGTTCGACTACAGCCTTAGTCCGAACATAAGCGTGGGATTGAGAGTCTTAACGCAGAAGGTGAGACACTCGGCCGAACTCGTGATCCGGCCTCCAAAATCTTCTCTAATCATTTTTTTCTTACAGCTGTTGTGTAAAGATCCGAGTCGTCGCCTCCAAAGTCTCCGGCAGCTGCAATGGGAACCTTGTTTCGCAAACTTGGATTTTGAACGTGTTAAAGCTAAACAGGTTAAATTTGTTAATTCGAGCTCCTCGATTGTAGTACTCTCGATGTTAGAAACTTTTAGACCAAAATTTAAACGTAAACTTACAGGAATAGATCCTAAAATCAGTCGTCGAACACCCGCTTTTATTGATGCCGTTGATTAACTTTCTCTCGCAGATTTCACCTAGAAAATTGCTAGAAGAATCTTTGCGGATGAAATCTTTAGGAGAAAATTGCAATTTGTAAGTGGACGAGAATGGTTCGTTTGATTTTTTGGGGGCCTGTCGGCACAAATTCTATTTAACGTTGTGTTTTGCGTGATTTCGAACTAGGTTAAGTCCCGATCAACTGGTTTCGTTCGCAAACGCCAACGGAAAATCCGGCATTTCTCAGATCACGGACATGGTGAGAACCGCCGACAAACCGAACAAGTTTAACGGAAAACCTAGCGACGCGTCACTTATACTCTCTCCTTATTTGTATTTTTCCAGTTTGAAGATTTTGCTTGGGTTAGCGAAGCGGAGATATTTTAACACGATCTCAATTTTCCCCTCGTCCTTAGCGCCTCATCGTGCGACCTAGTCAACAATTTTAAACGTTTATACCGACGGTTTGCGGGCACGCAGGTGTGCTTGGCAACAATTATGTACAATATTCCCCGGCTGCATAATTTATAACCAAAGCTTATTTTTTTAAACTTTTTCAAAGACTTCAATGTTGTGCCAGTTTTTTATTACCATCTCTTCTCAGTATTAAGTTAACCACGGCAAAAACCGCTATCATCACATTCATGCGATTTTAGCGAACCGTTCCGTAATTCCAGAGAAATCTTACGAGAATTTTTAACCCGTAACAACGGTGTATCCCAACCCGAGCGGGGGCAGCGGTTAACGTAGCGATCTCGCGAGTCGCCAAAACTAACTTTCGCCCCACGTGTTATTTATCGGGACACTGATATTTGGCACTCAGAACGGTGTCGCCGTTCGGCTTAATCTACGACACTTTAATCTTCGAGGATTTTGAGTGGGTTACGTGCTTGCCTCTCGATCCTAAGATGCGGGGTTCGCTCCCAGGTCGAGGTCGGTGGGAAGTTTTTACGGAAGGGAGAAATTATACGCAATTGTCTAAGTGGCGGCTCTTTCGAATGAGTTTAAACCGAGATCCGGTGTTGATTGTTGCACGTTAAAGACCACTCGAGAGGGCGTGTATGTCCCCTCTCGTAGGCAAAATTCCCTCATCCCCTGGCGTTGGTGTTTAGCCCTCGTTTTGCAGAAATAAACCAACATTAAAAATCAACCAAACAAACAAAATTCAAGGACTTCAAATTTTCCGAGGATCCCCACGCCCGACCAATAAATTGCCGAACATCGACACCGTTCGAGTTTCCCGAGTCGAGGATTCCCGCAGCCTTAGTTTTGTGCCCTTACGTCCGATCTGCAAATCCCGCTTTTGGGTGACCCGACCAACCTAGGCTGCCCCCCTCGGAACAAGTCCTTAACCTAGGATATCCATGCATTTAGAATAGCATAGATGAAACATAGCTTAGTTTATTTATAAAAACAAATGAATTTGATGATGTAATCGATGATAGACACGAAATGAAACTTGTTTTTTGTATAAAAGCAGCGCGAATAAAAGCATTTTCCACCTGACACCGCCATCGATTCTATTTGATCCCCCGCAGGCCTTCGACATTTATTTCAAGTGCCCTATGAAAGTTTTCAAGATCATCCTTTGTCCATACCTTACGTACAGCGACCACCTTTGACGTCGCGTCAACTTTTCAGAGTCTCGAAACGTGGCTTCGTCTTCCTCCGTCGCATTTCCGTATCCGGACAGATGGGCGGAGGCAACCCTGAAATATTTGGCATTTTATTAAGTAAACTATCGTTGAATATCCGCGAAAGCCTCGCTTTTAAGTATAGATTCCGTCCGTTTTACTCACCTTTTCAGCAAATCTTTCCAAGCTGTCGGTAACTTGCTCAACGTTTCTATTTGGACGAAAAGACGCAACATGTATTAAGCGAACGACGCAGATTTATTAACCGCCCCCGAATGTATCGTTACCGTTTGCCATGGTCTCGCTCTCCTCGTTTTCGGAATCGTCATCGCTCCATCCGTCCTTATCTTTGTGCGTGGAAAATGCCTTCTCGTCCATAAATAAAACCTAAAGCAGACGTCATTTCGAGGATGAAAATGCAGTTTTTGAAATGGAAAAAGGCTAAACCACGTCTCGAATTTTCTAACCTTTAAAGTGTGGTATAACTCGTCCTCCGTGAGAACTCCTTCTTGACCAATTGCAAAGTGTCCGTCATCGGTGACCAGCTCCTGAAAAATTTCATTCAATTGCCGAAACTTCTTATTACCCCAAAAAACATGACGTACGATCGCGTAGTCGTTAATTTAATTAAACAAACACCTACCATGCTTTTTAAAAACTCCACTTTATTATTTAACAGCGTGCTTCCTTCGTCGGTGCCCATTTTTTCGTACATTTGCAACACGCTGGCACAAGGTATCTCCACCTGAAATCAAAAAACAACAAAGAACGGCATTACATCGAGGAAGAAAATTTCGACTTTAGTCCCGAACAAACCCGGCAGAATTATTTTCAACTTTTTCCCCCGCTTAAAAGACTATGCAAGTTGAATTTATGTTATGCAAATAGTGTCGGTAAGCGAGAACCGATTTAAAAAGTTACCTCCGTTGGAAGTGGTTAGCGTAACATTACAATTTGGAATTGTAGGGAATAGTACTGGTAGCGTAAAATACCCTCGTTTCGTATCTCGGGTTTCTATTCCCAGAATGGAGGGGCACCGAGTAGTAATAAAGCGTGAGGCAGGTGGTTACTGTTATAGCAACAGTTTAAAAACGTGTAAACCGTTTCCTTACCACGTCGTAATTATTGTTCGGATAAGGTTCCGCAAATCCGTACATGTGAAGCAGCTCCGCGTTCGACAGCTCGCCGTAGGTGTTGAAAATCTCTTCTCCCTATACAAATAAAGTAGAAATATCCAGTTCGAATCGGCGATACAACGCAATCTTAATCTCATGTTTTCGATATTAGACGTACGCTTTTAATAGGTTTGACGGCACACATCTCCAAGACGCGTTTTCCGAAATTAAGGTGAGCGTTGTTCTTAGCCACGTGATTCAAAATATCGGCCAGCGGTACCATCATCGGTGGATTGCTCTTGAACGATTGTTCGTTCGGACCGTCCTCGTCGTTAGATTCCGCACCATCCTTGTCGACCATCATGGAAATGGGAATCGGATCCGTGAAACTGTAGGCCATCACAAACGCCACTAATTTCTTATACAGTTGAAAATCGACAGCTTTCGGGCTAAAATGACGAATTGTCGTTAAAAGATAGGTTTTTCGTTTTACATACTCGACGCGAGAAAACAAACCTAAAATGTTTCGAATATTTCTTCAAAAACGGCTCAACGACGCCATCGAATTCCAGCCGCATTTTTACCAGATCTTTCTCGACGGAAGACACCAGGCCGGTCCCTCGTAGTTCCTTAAGCATTTCGTCTCTTAAAAATGAAAAGAAATGTCAATCATCCTGAGATCGATGTTTATAAAATAATTACGAGCCCAAAGCCCCGTTCTCGCAATGTCGCTAATGATACAAAAACCGAAATGAGAGGGAATAATGCCGAGGCTAGATTATTTGATAGTCGGTGGATTATACAGCAAAAAATATTTCGCCGAGAATATCCGGACAATCGGTAAGTACAACAAAATAGAAAAAAAAGCTGTACTTGGAGAAAAGAAAAAAATTTCCAGAAACAAGAAAACTGGGCTTTAGTTCCCTCGTGACATAAAAAAAGCATCTGCCTTACTTTTCCCAAAACATCGGATGATCCAACTCCGAATAGTCTGGAACGATATCCAAATACGGTCGCCACGAAGATTCCGGATCCAGATACTCGTGCAATAAAGCGATGAGCAACGGAACCCAACCGCTATCGTTTTGCAGTTCTTTCATCTCTATCGAAAGAAGAAATTAAGTTTCGCAATGTTAAAGAAAGCCATTTGAGATTTAACTTACAGAAATAGTTTTCCGTTAGTTGTGCCTCACCTTTAGTAATAAGCGCATCTTTGATGCCGTTGTTTTCTTGCCAGAGTATCGCGCTTCGCGGGATTTCTAGCAAGCATTCGCCTTCATCGATATCACACTTCGCGATTAACCCGTACTGCGCGCAGGAACCTCGCTTGGATATCTCCACCTATGATAAAAGAAACGTTGAAATCTTAGTACACAAATCCTGCTTTGTAATTATTTAGTGTACTAAGCTAGATCACGGGGGAGGTGGCACAAATTTGGGTGTTTTGCCCTGGGCGCCAAATATCCTCACTATGCCAATGGTACCATGAGTTACGTGCTTGCCTCTCGATAATAAGATGCTGGGTTTGTCGAGTTCAGTGGGAAATTTTACGGATGGGAGAAATTCCCCTTTCGGATGAGAGTTTAAACCGAGGTCCGGTGTTGATTGTTGACCCTTAAAGACCCCTTGAGAGGGGGTTAGTTCCCCCTCGTAGGCTAATTTCCCAGGTTGGGGATGAATTAACAATCGTGTTGCAGAAATAGGCCAACGTTAAAAATCAAACAAACAATATGCCACGGGAATTTTAAGCACCATTTTGTGTGCTGTGAGTTGATAAAAGTTGAAAAACAATGTCCTAGACTAGTGTCTGCACGAAATTTCGTAAAATTCGCCAATGTGTGAATAAAACTTGGCTAGATGCTGCGCAGTTCTTGTTGCACCTTTTAGCTTACCTGTTACAATTGTTATTTTTCTATTTGGCACAAATGCCAGACACATAAACTGATGAGAAAATCTTTCTTATTATAATGATATTAAAGATTAATATCGATATTGATCCCTTCCCCACTTTCCCAAACTTTACATTTTTGGCTGTGTGCTGAAAACTGCTCGAAGACACTACAGTTACAGTTAAAATTAAAAAAAGCACATTCGTTTAATTTAAAAGGTTGCACTGACGTTAGAACAGTAATAAAATCTAAAACGATAACTTGTATAATTAAAATATGTTGACAATGAATGGACAGATTCGGTAAGCCTTCGAAGAATGTGTTTAAAAGTAGGCTTAGGATGCGAGACATAACTACAAACTTACCTTCTTGGATAGCTTAACGTTTTGTTTTTCGAGCCAATCTAAAAACGATGACAACTTGGCTTCATTTTCAACTAAAATTTCTTTTTCGGCCACAACATTCTCCAATTTCGCACGCTTTGAATCGGTAGCCATTTTCGAATACGACAGAAAAATGCGAAGAATGGAATGCAGTGTGACCGTGTAACTGGGTTCGAAAATCCCTAACTGGTCTAATGGGTTACATAGCTTTTTGACGGCAAATTTGAATTTTTAAAAATTTAAACATACCGAAAAACGTGCAAACTTTAAGCGACTTTTTGGGATTTTTTTTTGGAAATTATGAAAAAGCGCGCACTAATTACGACCAGGTCAAAATAGACTTAAGCCTTTTCCTTTAGGTCCCTAATTTCCGAGTAAAATAATAAGAAATTACAGAAGAAAATCAGATCAAAATTGTAGTCCAGTTGTTTCAAAAAGCTCACTGTTGCTAAAAATTCAAAACTTGCACTACTTGAAAACGGATAAATGAAGCGAACAATTATTTCGTTATATAGGGAATTTCCCCGAAGAACAACCGTTTAACATCAATGTCAATTTAATACTCGAAGTTGCACAAAACAGCATAGCACTTTTTCAGTCAAAAATAAAATTAACGCGATAGTTAAGATAGCTAAATAAAAATACCAGTTTGACTCTAAAATAATTGTATTTTTCAAACTATCAATTTAAAAAACAATGAAATCTGGTGATGCTGTCAACCCTAAGTACTGTTTTCGAGTATATTTGGTCCCTTAAATAAATCTCTAGCTTGCGTTCCCTCATCCCAAAATTTAGTGATAAGTTACAATACATTTTCTTCCGTAATTTTTCTACACTTTTATCTGAATTATTCACAGATTTTCTTCGAAATTTTGTCTGGATTAGGCACCAAAATACTTACAAGCAGGTTATACAAGTTTGGCATAAAGTGTGTCCCTATCGACTTTGAATTTTTTTTTTTTGTCTTCTTTAAACGGCGAATTTTCGTGCAATTGGTGGCGGATTTTCCCAACGACTAACGATAGTAGAATCGGTCGATGAGCATACAACCGATGAACATAGCGAGAAATATGACGTAGCCCATGCCCAAGACGAACAGCCAAAACTTGGGGCTGCGAAGGGTAATTTGGCAGGAGAGGAACATAAAGGCCAAGTAGGCCGTAAACTGAGACCAATAGATGGAGAAATTAGAGAGGGATTTCGACTCTTGTTCATCCAGAGTCGGAGAGCATCCTTTACGAATGTTGATGTTGGTACACACGTCTCTGAAGGCGTTGCTGGTGGAGTTGCTGCTGGTATTCGGACGTCTTTTCCTAGAGTTTGCAGCCGATCTTGTTTCGGTGATTTTCACTTTGTGGAGGGGTTCTCCTTTCACGTTGGGTCCGATGGAGATCACGGCCAACTCCACGCTACACGAATCGTCAAGCTCCTTCGTAATTTCCTCCACGCATTCGTCCGTATTTTCCTCGAAATTTAACAGTTCAAAATCTTCCATCGGGGATTCGCTGCATGTTTCAGTTTGATCTGGAACTGAAGTATTCTTGCGCCTATGGCTGAAATGTCTAACAGAAGTCATGCTTCGATTCGATCTCTTTACTTCTTTCACGAATATCTGGACAAAAACGACACAAATTCTAGCTTTAACTTCTCTAGCATCTAATCCGATTCCCTAAAATCAACTTACTTACGGGAAGCTTCGGAAATCCGCGTAAAAATTTATTAAAAACTGGACCAAATAAATATCCCAGAATTGAACAAAAATATTTTTTTTTTCGAATCTAATTCGAATTTCGAATTTGGAAGAGCAGCGCGCGACGATATTTCACGAGAGATTGCGCGAGAAAAAACAGTATTCAAAATACAGAAATTCTACGGAGCCTCGTGAAGTCGCATCGACTGTATTAGCGTTTAGGAATTAAAATATCATTTTAGGTATTTACACGAGAAATTGAATCGAAACAGATAAATTAATTTGGACAAAAGAAAGTCATAACACGAACTTTTCAAGCATAAAACGACGAGAAAATGTAGTGTTTACAGCATCGTCTTCGTGATCCTTCACAAGGCTCCGTAGAATTTCAATGTGTTGAAAAATAATCCTAGATCCAACTTCATGACTTCTTTTCAAAAATGATTTGGCATTTTATTTCTATATAAGTTTGCTATTTCTGGTAAATACAAGGATTTTATTTTAAAAAATAAAAAAACTGCTTGCTCTATAATTAGAATATATTTTAATGCGATCATTGGTCGTCTAGTTGGCGCCAAAATTTTAATCTCGTTCAAATTGATTCAGTTTTTTTTTTTTTTTTTTTTTTAAATATTATTTTAACACAAAGAAACGTTTGAATAATTGTGAGCTAATACAATAATAACATATATAAGAGTTTCCCCAATTGGAAATCATGTTTATCGTGAAATTTCAAACAAATGGAATTTCGGTACGTTCTAAGAACGTGGTCCGCACGTGAACGCGCGTTCCAAATTGTGGATAAAAGGAGAACGAGTGCGTTGTAATTAGCATTTATTAATTCTTATTATTTTTTTAAATATATATTATTATTAATATTAATTTCAGAGTAGATTTTACAGGAGATGTGTGGCGGTCGTTAAATCATGTTAATCGCGAAATTACAAACAAATGGAATTTCGGTACGTTCTAAGAACGCGGTCCGCACGTGAACGCGTTCCAATTTGTGGATAAAAAAAAGAACGAGTGCATTCCAATTTGCATTTATTAATTCTTATTATTTTGTTAATATATATTTGCTATTATTGTTATTTTCAGAGTAGATTTTGTCGGCGATGTCTTCAGCATCTTTAGCAGTTCATGTTCATCGAGACGAGTGAAAACCAGGTGATTAAATCATGAAATCGTTAAATTAAAGACGAAAGAACGCAAGCCTTGCCTTAAAAGTTTTGAGTAAAAAAACCAAATTGAGCTCACATTGAAGAAGGTTTCAGCCTGACTTTAGTAAGCGAATTTCTAGCTATTGCACGATGATCCAGGACAAGAGTATATTTTAGTAAAACGTTGCGTGGCAACCAGAGGCGAGACAACCATTCAAGTGCGCAAGTCATACGAGTGAGGAACGTACGAGGGGAGCGAACGGCAAGTCGGTCAAGCAGGAGAGAAAAAGCACGCAAAAAAAGCCACAGACCATGCCGATGAAAAGCACGGAAGTAGAGGAGATTGAGCTCATGTGGAGCCCAGACCCCGAGAAATGGAGCCACATCGGTGACTTCACCGAGCTCATCAACCAGAAATACGGGCTGAAATTAGGTGAGGAATGGATCATGGTTTAGTGCACTGTTACATGGATATATTTTCTACTTAAAACCCTTAAAACCACGTGTATCTCTGCACAGAAAACTACCACCAGCTTTACGACTGGTCCTGCGCCAACTACGCCGACTTCTGGGAAGAGTTTTGGCACTACAGCCAGCTCTTGCACAGCGAATCTTACGATCAGGTGAGCAAAACCACGTTTATGGCATTATGTCAATGAAAAATAACGTAATCTCGACAGGAAATCAAAAAAATAATTGCACATGTCAATGACCACGTGAAAGGGAATTAACTTATATATATTTACAAAAACCTCTCGAGGGAATCTGCCAGTGCGGTGGTGGGATTTTCAAACTGGACTCCCCAACGTTTTTCTAAAACAATTACAATATTGTTTCGGTATATCCCCTCATTTATGTATAAAGTTATCAATTGCGAAGAATAATTACTTGTTGACACAATTCAATCATAATCATTCAAATATATAGCTTGTATTTGAAGAATTTCAATACTCAATTTGAATTGCTTCGTATTTTAAGTGTTATTCGATGCAATTTTGGTTTATAATTTGCAATAAAATGACTATTTCCGCATTAGTTACAAATTATAGACGTTATAACTACATAAAAATATATAGTCAACTACAAAATACCAATTTCGATCACTAAATTCTATCCTAAATATCTAAATTTATATTTAAAAAAGTTTCTTATCTTGAGGGATACTTGTAGCAAAAACTCATAACCTGTTTCCCGATCAAGTCCCAAAAATTTGAAACACTTGAAATTTCGAGTAATTAATAAATGCTTACGAATTTTACACCCATTATTACGTTGTGTCAAATGTGAACCAACTGTTTGTTCAGCTGGATGTCAATCATTCTACCTCTCGAATTTTAAATATCCTCTTTCGATAAAACTTGAGTTGCATCAAAATATTGCCCATATTTTCAAAGCTACATATATGCATAAAAGTTGACGGAAGTTTTTTTTCTCTAAATTCTTATCTATACGCTATCAAATTTCGTATTAAAAAAATTGTTTGGGTGGCTGAAATTAACAACGTCAAACGCGTTTCGCATATTATTCAGGTTTCAAATTGTTGTTGGCACTTTCCACTTCACATTCAGTGAGCAAATGTTGGTCAACTGGCCAACGAAACTTGTTTATTCAAATAAAACATCATCAGTCGTTTACTTTAGCACAAAAAAAATGTGTATTTTACTAAAACCGAAATTCATCGTGTAGTTTTGTCACCTTTGCATGTGAAAATGTCAAAACTTTTCAATTGAAAATGGTTGCCACGTTCACATTATAGTTCTGTTTCATTCCCGATGCAGGTCCAGACCACTTGATCTAATTTCAATTTTTTTTCTTCTCCAAAATGTTGTATTTTTAAGGTCGTCGACGAACGGAAAAATATCTCGGAAATTCCGGAATGGTTCAAGGGAGCCAGGCTCAACTTTGCCGAAAACCTGTTGAGGTTCAGAGGAGATAAAATAGCTTTATACGAAACAGGTGAAGTAGCTAGCCTTCGTACGTTTACCTGAGACTTTTTTTAAATAAAAAAAAAAAGCTAACAAACAAATCACGTCCAATCAACCGCGGCTCAAAAACCCGAGGGGCGCTCGGGAGGAGGGAGAAATTAAATTAGTTTCAAGGTAATGGCGTGTTAAAACTCATTTCAAAAACGGTTTCATGTTAGCAAAATTACGAGATTTTCTATAAGAAAAATGCAGTTTTTTTTTGGCATTTTTAGGGCACTTTTTCTTGCCCTTTTGAGGTACCTTTTTTGCATTCTGGACATCCTTTAGGGCATTTTTAGGCATTGTATATAGGTTAATATTTAAGCCACTTTTTAGGGCATTTTTTAAGCAATTATTATAATAGGCCACCTTTTAAGGCACTTTTTAATACTGTTTGGGCACTTTTCAGGTTATTCTTTATAGTTATTTTGGGTAAAGTTGTAGGGCATTTTTGGACACTTTTTGGGCACTGTTCAGGGAACTTTTTAAAGCACTTTTTGGTAGTTTTTAGGGCACTTTTGGAGACTTTGTGGGTAATTTTTAGGGCACTTTTCAGGTCATTCTTTAGTTTTTTTTGGGTAAAGTTGTAGGGCATTCTTGGACACTTTTTGGGCACTGTTCAGGGAACTTTTTAAGGCACTTTTTGGGTAGTTTTTAGGGCACTTTTGGAGACTTTGTGGGTAATTTTTAGGGCACTTTTCAGGTCATTCTTTAGTTTTTTTGGGTACAGTTTAGGGCATTTTTGGACACTTTATTACATTTTTGGGCACTGTTCAGGGTATTTTGAGGATATATTTAATAAAGGCCTTTTTAGGCATTTTTTTTAAACTTTAAGGCACTTTTCAGGTCATTCTTTAGAGGATATTTTTGGGCATTGTTTTGGACACTTTTTATTACACCTTTTGGGGCACTGTTCATGGTATTTTAAGGCCCCCTTTAATAATTTGTTTTACACTTATGTACTTTTTAGGGCACTATTCAGGATACATCTGAGTATCTTTTTAAAGCATTTTTTAGGGAGCTTTTAGGATCCTTTTGGTTATTTTTAAGGGCATTTTAATTCTCATTATTTGAACTTTTGGTGTTTTAGAAAGTTTTGAGGCCAAAAATCGAAATCCTCTAATCAGCAGTAAATTGAAAATTGATCATTGATTTGGCCTTCTTCGCTTCACTTAAACTTATTTTCAATTTGGAAGTTTATATCTTTTTTAGCTCTTTTAACGATGCGTTCATCCACTCGATCACGTATAAAAAGCGAACTTTATCAAGAAAAAATATACTTTCTTTTAAAGTGCTTTAAAACAGTTTCAACTACTTTTGGAAATGTGGAGGTCCATCACCCGAGAGATCATTTTGCAACTCGGCAGAATGTAAATGAGCTATTAAAATGTGGATATTAAATCGGTTATAAAACGCAAGAACCACCGAGACGAGTAGAAACATTTTCAAATGGGACATACTTTTTTTTTAAATTTTTTTCTTCATTAATCCTTGACCTTAATATAATATTGCCGACGTCTTAAATGACATGACTTTTAAAAATACATCAGCTGATCAAATGCCACCAAAGAGACCTTGACTCGAGTCTCCTCCCCCCTTTTTTAAATACGTCACGAAGAGTTGTGTTTTTTTAAAATATAGGAAACAATATTTGTTTAAAATAACTAATTATGTTTTTTAATCTTTAGTTACGTAAACAGATTCTGGTGAAAGCACATCATCGAGGACTGTGAAAGCTTTCGCAAAATATACTAAAATCGGGACACGTTACGTGGAATCACACATAGATGGCGCTGGGATTTTAAAGTTTACGAAATATTAATACGACCGATATCGTTTTCTATCGCAGGTGAAGGCAAAAACGAAGTACGGACGCAGACGTTCGAGGAACTGCGGTCTCGGGTGTCCCGGTACGCGGCGGCCATGAGAGCGCTGGGGATCCGCAGCGGCGATCGCGTGGTCAGTTACGCCTCCAACTGCATCGAGAACGTGGAGGCCATGCTCGGGGCGGCCAGCATAGGGGCCGTGTGGAGCGCCACATCGCCGGAGTTCGGAGCCACGGTACGTAGTTCCGACTCCGCAGGAACCTCCGGGACAACTTCAGGTTTATCAGGATTAAAATAGATTCCGTCGTCTTCTCAGGGCGTCCTGGAGAGGTTCTGCCAGATCCAGCCGAAGCTGATTTTCTCCGTGGCGGCGGTGACGTACAACGGAAGGCGGCACAGCCACCTGGAGAAGCTGCAGCAGGTGGCTCAGGGGCTGCCGGAGTTGCTCAACGTGGTGGTCATCCCTTTCGTGGCCGGAGACGGGAACACGGACATCGGCGACATCCGAGGCGGGATATGGCTGGACGAATTCCTGGAGTCCGGCCGGGATCACGAGGGCTTCGAACAGCTGCCCTTCAACCATCCGCTCTACATCATGTACTCTTCGGGAACCACGGGCGTGCCAAAGTGCTTGGTCCACTCGGCGGGGGTAAGCGCAATTTTATCTCCGTGTCCGCATTATCCGCTTTTTCTTAAACGTGTCGGGAACTTATCGGATATCGCGAGCTCCTCGTGTTTGTTTACCGGTCAGTTTATTGGATTTTTTTTTCTGAACAGGGAACCCTCATTCAACACTTGAAAGAACACATGTTCGGCAACCTGACCGAAAACGACATAATCATGTTTTACACCACGGTAAGTACGAGTACGTTGAGTGCGGACAACTCGTATCGCGACAGGTCCCGATCCTCGGACCCGTAGCACAATAACAACGGCTGGCAACAATGATATTGCTTCGAACAATTAACTCAATAATGTAAAAACAACGGTAAAACACAACTGCCCGCCGACTTGCAGGACATCCTTCCAGAACATTCCTGAAGAGCAAATTCAAGATGAACCGGGAGTTTTAGAGACAATTCCGGCAGTTCCAGAACAACGACAGTTGAGGCCTTTTGAGGAGTTTTGAGGAGTTTTGCTCTAGCAAATATAATTGAGTTATCAATCTTAATTTGCTGTATCTGCTTATAAAATACAACAATTCCAAACCAATTAACATACATATTGCACAAGTCTTTACACTTTTCCCGCGCCCCAGTCCACCGCATTCTTGCCACGCGCGGTATCATTACAATCTCAATTTTTTTTTTTTTGCAGACGGGATGGATGATGTGGAATTGGCTGGTCACGGCGCTGGCCCTAGGGACTTCGGTGGTCCTCTACGACGGCTCCCCGTTCGCCTCCGATGGAAACATCCTCTGGGATCTGGTGGACCGACTCAAGTAAGGCTTGCCGTTAACCGGGATGGGGTAACGGGCCTCCAGTCCAAAAACCCCCGCGCGTTTGGACGGCGAAGGATTTTGGGTGTTCCTCTCACATGCCACGGTCAAGCTCCTGCCACGTTTCCACTCGCTCATTTTCTTGTTGTTCCCAACTTACTGACCATTGCTCTTGTCCACCATCTCTATCGCTTATTCAATTAAAAAAAGACGTATTCCTCGTTTCAGCATCACCGTATTGGGCACTGGGGCAAAATGCCTTGCAGTCATGGAAGAAAAGGGCCTTCGACCCAGTGAGTATGCTCCCAGTTTCCCCCTCCCCCTCGTAACACCGAATTAAACAGTTTTCGCCCACTTTTTCTCCCTCAGTTGAAACGCATAATCTGTCATCGTTGCACACTATCCTGTCGACGGGATCGCCGCTGAAGCCTCAGAGTTACGACTACGTCTACGCTCGGGTTAAGAAAGACGTGATGCTCAGCTCCATCTCGGGTAAGTGACGGTCAAAAGTGGTTTTTACGCACGAGTCCCAAAAAAACCATTTTTTTGTCTTGAGGTCCCTCGAAAAAAAATCATCTTGACCGTTGAATAATTTCAGGTGGTACCGACATCATCGGCTGCTTCATGGGCCCGAACCCGACGCTGCCGGTCCACCGAGGAGAGGTGCAGAGCTGCCACCTGGCCATGGCCATGGAATGCTGGATCGATCAGGGTGAGCGCTCCGACCGAACCTCGGATTTCGCGTTTCGATCCTCCTCGTAACGTTTCCTCCTCTCTTCCAATCAGACCAGCCCGTGTTAGGTCAGCCCGGAGAGCTGGTGTGCACCAAGCCGCACCCGTCCATGCCAATTTACTTCTGGAACGATCCGGACGGAGCCAAGTACAGGAAAGCTTACTTCGACAATTTCGAAGGTCAGTCGGAACACGTCCGTCTTCTTGCTCGTTCGTTTGTCCGTCGGCACGGATTTTGACTTTTCCTTCTTTTCTTTGATATCTCGGAAAGGTGTCTGGTGCCACGGCGACTTTTGCCTCATTAATCCGCTGACCAGAGGATTGGTGATGTTGGGGAGGAGGTAAGTCTGAACTCTGGAGGAATCACGGAGAATTTTAAGGGAATCTCTCCCGGACGGATCTTAACGGATTCCAGACCACGAATCTCAAACGAATTTTCACGGGCTCCGGAGTCAGATCCGGAGGAAGGAGGAGGCGAGTCTGGACTCCGGAGAAATCTTAGAGAAGCGAATTTCTCTCCGAGAGCAAACCGGACGAATCTTAACGGATTCCAGACCACGAATCTCAAAAGAATTTTCACGGGCTCCGGAGTCAGATCCGAAGGACGGAGGAGGTGAGTCTGGACTCCGGAGAAATCTTAGAGAAGCGAATTTCTCTCCGAGAGCAAACCGGACGGATCTTAACGGATTCCAGACCACGAATCTCAAAAGAATTTTCACAGGCTCCGGAATCAGATCCGAAGGACGGAGGAGGTGAGTCCGGACTCCGGAGAAATCTTAGAGAAGCGAATTTCTCTCCGAGAGCAAACCGGACGGATCTTAACGGATTCCACACCAC